>WBNH01009095.1:0-84680 GCA_013401255.1 Urocolius indicus | reverse complement strand
ATTTCATCCATTGTAAAATGTTATCAATAAACAAATTACCTTGTAACAGACATATAAAAAGTGGTGAGCAATTGTATTGTGCATCACTTCATTTTAAAAATGTTATTATGTAATTAAAACATTAAGATGACTTTAGAGACAGGAAAATATATTCCATAGTGACAAAAGAAGCTCCAGTTGGGTCAATACAAAGCTGGTGTACCCCTAAAAAACTGTTCTAAACTTTTTAGATATTTACTTAATTATGTACAGATTAAGTACAGTTACATACTTAATTAGTCCCTGGCTTTTAAGAATGGTCAGTTTGAAACCGTGACATGGCCCAGAGTTGGGAAGTGGAAGTAATCTTGTACATAAAGTTAGATAAAATTTAGGGACACTCAATAGCATAAAAGTAAAAAAAATCAAGAAGAGCTAACTCAGCTGTGTACTATTAATATTTTTATAGTGACTGCTTTCCATACAGCCTTTATATCTGCTGCAGCTTAAAAGAACAATGGATATTTAAAGAAGACCATAGTGATTTGGTGGGCAGGGTGCAAATTTACCTTCTGTAATATATAAATCATCCTGTGAATGACTAATCCATTCTCCAAGAGGCCATTGAGTGCAGTAGGATGGATAGATTTGAAGTATGTCTAACATCACAGTCGTGCAAATCAAATAAAGGCTAATGAAACTCCACACTTCACATCACCAAATTATCACTTTCTAGGGCAAGAAAGTATTTTCCCTTGTGCAGCCTTGTACACATTGGCTAACTGGATTACTGAGAATAGTTTAATCACCAATTATTCCTCAAGTAGAAATATGTGATTTTTCTCCTTATTATGCTGTTCAGAAAGACTGAATACCTTGAATTGTGTAACAGCTCAAGGAGAGGAACAATGCATTCTATTTGTGGGTCTAGAAGAACAATGATGTATACAGGGAATAATATTCTGTACCTCCTGTGTAAGAATAGCTTTCTCAACAAACCTTCTGCATCTCATGGGACAGTCTGATTTGTTCCTCTTTATTTTACAGTGAGAAGGATACTGGCTCTGAAATATATGACTTCACCATGAGTCTCAGGAATCCTTGTCTGCACTCTTATAAACATGTATTTTTTCTGCTTTTTTCTCAAGACAGAGAGAGATTAACATTCTATATTAGTAGTTGTTTGTGAACTTCAGTCTTCGTCCTAACGGACTGAGACCAAATACACTAGCTGGTGCAGGAGTTCACTTGTAGTAGTGGCTTTCTCTGAGCAACTGAAGACAATACACAACTTATTAACTCATTAAAAAAATCAATAACTTCACCTTTTTGAAAAATTTGAATATTGTATGAGATATTCTATACCTAATCATCTAAAAATATGAAATGTGAATAACTAGTTTTGCCTTCAAAAACTACAGATTACTTTGTTGCTTTAATAGTGTTTTAAATTGCTACTGTAACAGTACATTACATAACTATTTTGCATTTATTTGGCTATACAGCTTCACTAGTCAGTTGTATCTTTTTTTCTGTCTGGTAATAGTAACAGTTTGCAAAAATTCCTATTCACCAACTGGATGTAGTATAGAAACTTCATATGTTACTTAACCTTTTTTAAAGGAGAAAGATTATTTGAACACTGTGGAGGGGAGTTTTATTCTATTAACATGATTTTGTAAATATATCAGGTGGCTACTTCTTTTTCTTGTTTGGAAGTCATTAATATTTACTGAAAATATAAAGACCATGAAACACAATAAAGAAGAATTCATTTGAAAAAAAATTAAATGGATAGAAAAAAGGGAACCTCCCCTGTATTTCTAAGAACAGTCTTGATACAGTGATCCCAAACAAAGCACTCCAGTGTCTCTATGTTTCAAAGATTCCTGTAACATCTGGCAAGACTGACTCCACTAAAGATCTGGTACAACTGAATGTAGCTTACTTTAGAAAACCAATACTGAACCCTAAAGTGAAAGCCTTTATCAGAAATCTTATTTTTACCTAAAAATGAATCCTTGTGACAATGAAATATTTTGTTATAGAGTGCTTTAAAACATTTATATTTTCTTTGAAAACTAGATTACCTAAGCCATTAAAGCATAAATAAATGTAGAAGTTATTCAGTGAAAGGTCTGTATCATCTGTACATCCCTGGGAACAGAGATTTTTACAAAGCACGTATCTTTTCTTTCTAGCAACGTCTAAAGTAGCAATGCTTTTCTCTTCAAAGCTATTTCCACAAATTCTAATTACACAGTTTTTTCTCTTTAAATATATTAAGTCATTCATAATCATAAGCTGACTGAAGAGATTTACAACCATAAATAGATTCATCTTAATAGCAAGCTTCACACAAAATGTCATCTCACATTTGTGAAGCAGCAGTACTTATTAAAATAATGTCTTAGGTCAAAACTGAGTTAGAGTCTCTTCTTGTTTTGGATTTTAACCACAGTATGGACCAAGAGCTCTGTCTCAATCTCAGTTTACAAATGGCAGATTTTACACTCCATTTTTGGCCATGTTCTCCCTTTAGTTTCTAGTAACACAGAAATGGTTTTTTTTAAATATCTTCAAGCAGCAATACAGGAATTCAGAGTCACACTTCATAAATAAACTTTCTGTGAAGAAAATTGTGGTTTAAACCAAAGCATTGCATAGAAATCATTCTGGTCTCTAAGCCATTCGATAAATTGTTGCTGCATGTTTGTTGACTCAGTTAATAAATACCAAGGTGTTGTAGAAAACAGTCATATTTTTTACATCTGTATGCATCTGAAAAAAAGAGTCACCGGGCTATCAGCTTGAAACTAGGAAAGTTCCATATATATTTTCATAGCCCTTGCTATCAGCAGATTAAACTTGCAGTAGAAACACTTCTGTCTGTTTATTCATATGCATTGAAACTAGAAAATGAACAGCATAAAAATTGAGTATATGTTTTCATGTTGACACTAGATGTTCAGCTGGGATGCATTTCTTTATGTATATGTATGGACATATATATATGTAGTTGTGTGGTTTGATGTTTGGGTTATTTTTTTCCTTAGAAGAGGATTTCTTTCCAAAACACTTGGTATTTCTGGTTGGTTTTCCTCAAATATTTGCAGCATTGACTCATTCTGTCTTTAGATATGCGAAACTACTATTTCTTTCTATTTATACAATCATAATTAGTGAGGGAATTAAAGGTGGTTTTGGTTGATGATATAACTCATTACAATTGCTTTATCTTATTATATTCAAATATCATGTTAATATAGTCCTGAATTAAGATATCCTTTTTTTTTTTTTAGTAGTGATGGCATATTCAAGTGATATTCTTTTAATTTTAAACAGAAAGTTCATTTTTTTCCTCAGTGTCAGCTATTTCAACACTGAACCATTGAACAAATTTAATAGATATGAGGGTGAGATGACCCAATGTTCATTAAATTGGATGGATATATTCTCACTGCATTTAGTAGAAAGTACTTAGCTTGAAAGAAGTGACAAAAAGTCAAGTTATGGGGGAAAAAGAGAACCGATTTAATGAAGTTTAAGTGGTAAACTAATGATAATTGCTACAACAGTGACTTCACTTCTTCTCCCTTAATGTCACCAACTCAACAGTACAAACATTTAAGAAGAACATGCCAGCACCAATTACCCTATAAATCCTGACCCATTTCTCTGAAAACTGACTAGTCACAACACACACTTTTTTGATAATACAGGCTATAAATTTTTATATTTTTTTCCTTTTAGCCACCTCTACTTAGGTTCTTCAGTGTAAGCTTCAGGAGAAAGAATTCTCCTGGTTCCAGCTGGGAAAGAGACTTTGTAAAAGGACAACTGGTGTAAAGAGCTGCTGGTTACTCAGGCTATTTGTCTTCTAAGCTCAATGCAATTGAGAGCAGAAATCAATACAGACAACAAAGCCATGTGAAAATACTTTAGTAGAGTCTATATAGTTCCAGAGGGATCCTCTTGTCCTTCCCTCAGTGATATATTAAGACTCTTGATGTAAATAATTTTAAAGAAGCATTTCTAAATGTTTCCCCTGCCAAAGAGAAATGGAAGATTTAAATGCCAGTATACTTAGTTTGTCTTTTCCAAAAGAAATCCTTCTGGTTGTTGTTTTTTGTCTATTACCTTCTGATAATCATGATGAGCCAAAACAGCAGATAGTTGAGGTCAGTGATAGAAGCTGAACAGTGATTTGGGATCACTTGGAACAATATTTTTAAATGGAAGAGAGGAATACAAAGTTACATAGAGTGAAGCTTTTCTTTTTTTGTCAGTAAGGCAAAGTTGCAAGAATGAAAAACTGCTTTGGGATTAATAGGAATAGAAGGGACACAACAAATGACTCCTCTTCGTGAGAGGTCAACTCTGAAACAGAAGTGTTTCTATCACAGATGAGATGGATGTTATTTATATGATACAGTAATTACTCTCTACTTTCTCAAGTATTTCTTTTAAAGTGAATTGAATCAAGGTCTTGGTGCTTACACGTGGAAGTAAATGGAAGTTCTGGCTTTGACTTTGATCTTAGTTCCAGACGTTCACAAGATTTTTTTCAATTTTCCCTATACCAAAAAGCAACAGCTCAATTTTAGGATATAGAGTAAATCAATATTAAAATTGTCTCATGTGTTAATATGTATGTGTATGAGCACATTCCTTTTCCCTACACAGACTGTTTTTACTGATACTTTCAACTTGGCTGAATGGAAGGAAAATATTTGTGTATAAACAGATGGTGTTAGTTGAGTGAGAACTACTTTCAAAGACAGTATAATGTTAACAGACTGGATGTTTCAGCACATTTACATTATAAGATGAAAATTGGATAGCAGTTTTGAGTAAGAACTATTTTTAGGATTCTGTAGCACTTTATACTGAAGTGGCTGAAGTTTGTGGCTATCCCATTCAGGCCAATGAAGTATTGTTTGTTCATATCTGTGGCTGAGCATGCATAATTACTTAAATAAGGACAATGACTAAAAGCCTTAACTCATGATGAAAACTATTTCATTTTTATCTAATCATAATGGAAGACATCCCTTGGCCTGAGAGTACACAGTTTTAAAGAGACCAAGAGTCTTCAAGACTACAGAGGAAGCAAGAGGTAAAAAGGAGTTTGTTTCAAGGCAATTACAGCTATAAAGTTGATGTGTAAACTGGATTTCAGTGGGAATGCCACAAAAGCTTCATGAGTTTCAGTAGTGTCTATAGTTCTGTCTGACAATTTTTGTAAGTCCTTCCATACAAAAATCGATTCAGATTTCTTGTGAGCTTGCCTTAGTAGATCTTTGCTATCAGATTTGGATGAACAATTAGAAGGGTCAGAGGTCAACTGCAGCCTTGGGCAATGTTCAGTATCTTGACACTAGAGTACAGAAGTACACACGTTCCTGTGAACGCAGAAAGTCTGCCTGAACAGTTCTAGATAAAGTAGGTCAAGTTTAAACAGTTTCCTAAAGACACTTGAATTCAGAAAATTCAATTGGATTGTAACTTATTCCAAGTACTGAGTTAAAGAAAGCTTGGCCAGTTGTTTTGGAAAGGGTACGTTACTTCTAGTGCACTACTTTAAGGGTTAAACACAGAAAAGCAGTCTAACTTTTTACTTTCAGATAATAGCATGGGTAAGTACATCGCCCCATTCTGCATGTGTAAAAGGGTGCTAGTAGTGTTGTCCCACAAGCAACATTCAGTAGCTGATGTACAGTGAGCCAACCTTACTCATAGAGCCAAGACAAATATTTATTTGGTGTTAGCATAAAGATGGGTGCTAGGTGGCAGTTCCACAAAGCTAGGACACCATAAAAGGGAACTGTCTCGTATTTATCCTGTTGCATGATCAGTAAAATCCTGCCTAAATTTGCACTCCTTGGCTAGTAATTACCATTCCTTCTGCTATTGATTAGTTATATTTAAATTAGCCTCACGTGTGATGTAAATTAGCATGCATGCTCCTGGCAGGAACAGGTCTAGGTCTAGGTTTAGATCTTGGTCTTGAACTGAGCTGGTAGTGTTCTCCTGCCACCTTTACTCATCCTGAGTTACTGTGGATTTTGGCTGACTTCAGGATTCTTGTGCAATTATCCAGCCTTTGGTGCCTTTTGAGACAGGAGATTCCCTCCTTATTAGTCTCTGGTCCTTCTTCAAGGATACAGAGTAGTCGGGTTCACATATTGAAGCTCTTGGTTAATGGTTATCCCAATCTAAACAGTGTTACTACAGCCTCTACATTAACCCTTTCTTCTATCTGCCAGATCCTGTTTCCCAAAAAACTCATTGTCCTTACCCAAAGGAAAATTCCATTCTATAAAGTACATCAGTAGCTGTACTCAGCCTCAGCAGCTGACAATGTCAGCCAGATTACTGATTGAAGGCATAACAAAAAAATGTTTTTACTCTATTTGCTCAGACAACAATGAAGGGCTAAGTAGCTCTAGAGACTTTACTGACCTGGGTGTGGCATAATTACTGAAGTGGCCTGGAAACTAAAACTTACATTAAAAATAGACTATTATTCACCAATTAAGGAAAGTTATAAAATCAAGAAGGCTTACAGGATGGTTACAGCTGCAGCTGGTACATGAGGAATCAACAACACAGCAATTCCTTGCAAAATACCAGGGAGGGTGGAGCAAACTCTGTGTCCAGGCTCTGTGATGATACACTGGAATGAGATGGTCCTCTAGAACTGATGAGCAGCACTTTTGGTCCCCTGGGCCAATGGTCTGTCAGATCTTGACAAAATGCAATCCTTTGTGTGAACTTTGCTCGTTATATAATGTCATTATAATAACAAAACACACCTCCATCCCAAAGACTACCCAATTCTGAGGTGTGACCACTCCTCCTTGAGTCTACGCCCTGAATTTTTTGTAAGTTATACCTTTAAATGTGAGGCAAGAGGATTTTACACCAATCATAATAAAGGTATTTGGTTTTAAAAAAAAAAAAAAAGTATAAAAATGGGTAAAGAAAGGGGGGATATTGGGGGAAGACACCATTGTCAACAAGTCAGGAGAAACTGACTACTGGGATCAGTTGACAGTCTGAGCCTTTCTTCCTCCTCTCTTGGGACACCTTGGGTGGGTCTTAAACTAAGCACTTAGAAATCTCTCTAGAGAGTTACTCTTTAACTTTCTGTAGTCAGACTGAATTTTCTGTAACTTTGCAGGCATTTTGGAGGCAATCACTATCACTGGCAATCCATAAGAACTTGTATATCTGTTGCATGAATGAAGCTGCACTGTTTAAGTAGCCAATCGTCACAGTTTCTCACTGAATGTGACCAAACCCTAGAGTGTGGCTGTGCAAGTTCATGAGCACGGCTACACTGAAAGTGCAGTCCGCTATCAGTGTATACCGACTCATGATAGTTCACAGGAGGTGAACACATCTGGACTGATTGTGACAAATTGTGCATCACTCAGAATTTAAATCTAGCCACATCTAACCTCCCACCTCGATGAGGAAAGAAGGCAAGGGGGGTTATTTTCTGCCTAACCACTCTGTCCCATTTTAATACAACAGTGAGTGACCAAAAAACTGTTATCAAGGTGCTGAGTAGATTCTGTTGCAGTAGGTAATGGCTCAGTAACAGAAGCAGTAAGACTCGAATACCAGCAATTTGTATGAGACTTTATTAGCAAACAAGGCTAAAAGTATTACATCAATAAACAGTAGCTATCATCTGTATTTTCTAGTGTCTGACCAAATGATAATCTCAAAGCTGAATTTGTCATTTGGCTTGATGCTAACCCTACAAATTATCAAATTTCTGAAAATTCACCTGGATAAGTGAAATTCCACAAACAGTGACCAATTCTGCTACAAATTTTAGAGTTTTTTATCATGTTGCCTAAACATGCAAGAAAAAAAAAATAGAAAAATGGAAATTAAAATGTTATTTAAAATTAAACTGAATATTTGCACCAAAGGAAAAATTTTCATATTTTATATGCTCTCTCAGTAAATGTCAAAACAGCTTCAGAAAGGATTTTTTCTGTGAAATCCAGTTGAAGGTCCAGCTCTGGGAAAGCAAACAGAAGATATAAATTCATCATATTCTCACTGTAGCTACCAAGTTCTTTTCCCAGCTGTAGCTCAGATAGACGATTCAAATTACATTATAATTAGCTTTTCAATTATGCGGAGTTGTCTTAATATTATAGACAACTCTAAAGTGGCACAATTTTTCAGAAACTGTGATTGGCAATTACTGTGCAGTACTATCTAGACAGAAAGCAGTATTTCATTACAATTTATTTCAGTGTGTGAGAGACAGTTTGTCTTGAATATTTTATATATAATACAATATCCCTGAAGAAACTGAAAGAATCCATATGTCTTCACAGACTACTACAGACTTTGATCCAGATAAATCTCATGGTAAATTACAGTAAGAATTTTCTACCTTTAATAATTACTGTTGCTTACATTGGAAATAAAAATCTAAAATCAGTTAAAGTGTTAATGTAAGAAATAGATTACTATTAATCTATAGCAAAAACATGGAACATATTAAAAAAAAAGCCTAACTTAGCTTAGGTGCTTCTTGGTCACTCTTTGTAGGACATTCCTTCCAGCCTATTCACCAGCTTTGTTGTGCTCTTCTGGGTGCATTAAAGGACCTCATCAGCTATCTTAAATTGTGGGGTCCAGAACTGCACACAGTTCTCAAGGTGAGGCTGCACCAATGCTGAATACAAAAGGAAAATCTCCTCTTTTGAGCAACTGGTTATATATACTGTGCTTGATGCACTCCAGGATGGGGTTTATTCTATTGGCTGCCAGAACACCCTGCTTCTCTGCTGTCAGATCTGAGCTTACAGAAATGGGTACTGTGCTGCAACAGCCAATGCAGAGGAACAGACCCTGTTAAGGAGGCTCTGTGAGACAGCTAGGCCTGAACAGAGTAGTAGCAGCAAGATGGAGCTCCCCTTCTCTAGGAGTGGGAGCAGCTAGCTTCTGACTAGACATACTGTCACAGATCCTAGATGACTGAAGATAGACAGATGTACTCTTCTGTTAAAGAGTAAGTTGAAATACCAGTGGAATCCCCAGTTACATACTTCAGTCCCTGGTAATGCCGTGGGGCTCATACTGGCCATCTGAAAGCGATGGGGAATGGCCAGCATGAAAAAGGTAAATCAAGCTTGACTAACCAGATTGTCCTTTGTGGTAAGATTATCATTTGACACTNAAAAAAAAAAAAAAAGTATAAAAATGGTTAAAGAAAGGGGGGATATTGGGGGAAGACACCATTGTCAACAAGTCAGGAGAAACTGACTACTGGGATCAGTTGACAGTCTGAGCCTTTCTTCCTCCTCTCTTGGGACACCTTGGGTGAGTCTTAAACTAAGCACTTAGAAATCTCTCTAGAGAGTTACTCTTTAACTTTCTGTAGTCAGACTGAATTTTCTGTAACTTTGCAGGCATTTTGGAGGCAATCACTATCACTGGCAATCCATAAGAACTTGTATATCTGTTGCATGAATGAAGCTGCACTGTTTAAGTAGCCAATCGTCACAGTTTCTCACTGAATGTGACCAAACCCTAGAGTGTGGCTGTGCAAGTTCATGAGCACGGCTACACTGAAAGTGCAGTCCGCTATCAGTGTATACCGACTCATGATAGTTCACAGGAGGTGAACACATCTGGACTGATTGTGACAAATTGTGCATCACTCAGAATTTAAATCTAGCCACATCTAACCTCCCACCTCGATGAGGAAAGAAGGCAAGGGGGGTTATTTTCTGCCTAACCACTCTGTCCCATTTTAATACAACAGTGAGTGACCAAAAAACTGTTATCAAGGTGCTGAGTAGATTCTGTTGCAGTAGGTAATGGCTCAGTAACAGAAGCAGTAAGACTCGAATACCAGCAATTTGTATGAGACTTTATTAGCAAACAAGGCTAAAAGTATTACATCAATAAACAGTAGCTATCATCTGTATTTTCTAGTGTCTGACCAAATGATAATCTCAAAGCTGAATTTGTCATTTGGCTTGATGCTAACCCTACAAATTATCAAATTTCTGAAAATTCACCTGGATAAGTGAAATTCCACAAACAGTGACCAATTCTGCTACAAATTTTAGAGTTTTTTATCATGTTGCCTAAACATACAAGAAAAAAAAATAGAAAAATGGAAATTAAAATGTTATTTAAAATTAAACTGAATATTTGCACCAAAGGAAAAATTTTCATATTTTATATGCTCTCTCAGTAAATGTCAAAACAGCTTCAGAAAGGATTTTTTCTGTGAACTCCAGTTGAAGGTCCAGCTCTGGGAAAGCAAACAGAAGATATAAATTCATCATATTCTCACTGTAGCTACCAAGTTCTTTTCCCAGCTGTAGCTCAGATAGACGATTCAAATTACATTATAATTAGCTTTTCAATTATGCGGAGTTGTCTTAATATTATAGACAACTCTAAAGTGGCACAATTTTTCAGAAACTGTGATTGGCAATTACTGTGCAGTACTATCTAGACAGAAAGCAGTATTTCATTACAATTTATTTCAGTGTGTGAGAGACAGTTTGTCTTGAATATTTTATATATAATACAATATCCCTGAAGAAACTGAAAGAATCCATATGTCTTCACAGACTACTACAGACTTTGATCCAGATAAATCTCATGGTAAATTACAGTAAGAATTTTCTACCTTTAATAATTACTGTTGCTTACATTGGAAATAAAAATCTAAAATCAGTTAAAGTGTTAATGTAAGAAATAGATTACTATTAATCTATAGCAAAAACATGGAACATATTAAAAAAAAAGCCTAACTTAGCTTAGGTGCTTCTTGGTCACTCTTTGTAGGACATTCCTTCCAGCCTATTCACCAGCTTTGTTGTGCTCTTCTGGGTGCATTAAAGGACCTCATCAGCTATCTTAAATTGTGGGGTCCAGAACTGCACACAGTTCTCAAGGTGAGGCTGCACCAATGCTGAATACAAAAGGAAAATCTCCTCTTTTGAGCAACTGGTTATATATACTGTGCTTGATGCACTCCAGGATGGGGTTTATTCTATTGGCTGCCAGAACACCCTGCTTCTCTGCTGTCAGATCTGAGCTTACAGAAATGGGTACTGTGCTGCAACAGCCAATGCAGAGGAACAGACCCTGTTAAGGAGGCTCTGTGAGACAGCTAGGCCTGAACAGAGTAGTAGCAGCAAGATGGAGCTCCCCTTCTCTAGGAGTGGGAGCAGCTAGCTTCTGACTAGACATACTGTCACAGATCCTAGATGACTGAAGATAGACAGATGTACTCTTCTGTTAAAGAGTAAGTTGAAATACCAGTGGAATCCCCAGTTACATACTTCAGTCCCTGGTAATGCCGTGGGGCTCATACTGGCCATCTGAAAGCGATGGGGAATGGCCAGCATGAAAAAGGTAAATCAAGCTTGACTAACCAGATTGTCCTTTGTGGTAAGATTATCATTTGACACTGGGTTTACAGATTTAGGGAAATTGGTGGCTATTTTCTGCCAGAAAGCTTTTGACTCTGTTTACCATAGCATTATTGTATTACAAGTGGGATGTTACAGCGTAGATGAGTGGACTAGCAGCTTGGTAGAGTGCTGGATGATACCTTACCTGGAGGTCAGTTGCAATTGGAATTCCTTAGAGAATTCCTTAGGGGCATATCTTCCTCAGGGGCATATCTTGTTCCATGTTTTGATTAATAACCTCAATGAGGCAAGAGGATGCACCTTTATCAAGTTTGTGGATGACACTAAACTCTGTTTTACAACTGTGTGCTTGAGGGATCTAAATGGCAGCTCTATATGGATGAATAGTTGAGATGTAAACAGATTAACTTGGCTTGGGGACTGATGGTGTTCTTTGTTACACTCTGAAACTTGTTACTTCCATGACAGTCAGTTCAACAAATTTTACTTTGCAGAAATTCTGAAATAAGCTTAAGATAACATCTGATGAGAAACCTTTTTGACTATGGCTTTAAATGCTGTTCATGGAACATTTGTGTGGTAAACAATATTTTATCTATATGAGCATGTACATACAGAGCTATACATTCATGTATGAAATGGTGTATTGCTGTAAATTATAATTATTTGATGACATCTGCTATAATCTTGTTGAACTGACAAAGAAACTCATGCAGTTTTTTTATCATAGTCTTTCACTTATTTTCTTCTTAAATAAAGCATAGTTGAACACCCTATTTTTAAAACCAATTTGCTGAGTTTTTGAATTTGAGAAAATATTTCCCCTGTGTTGATTCACTATATCAATCGGTATTTTAACCTACCCAAGGTCTGTTATCAGGATTGTTTGGATAACATAGACTTATTACTAGAGGAACTGAAAATGATGTAAAGCTGTTTGAACTAGTGTCCAGAGTGTTAATAAATTCATATAGTGCAGGGCAACAACATGTATGATAAATTAAATTCCAGAAATCACAGAATCTTAAGAGTTGGAAGGGACCTTGAGAGATCATCTAGTCCAACCTTCCTGCCAGAACAGGACCTCCTAGAGTAGGTCACACAGGAACTCATCCGGGTGGGTTTTGAACATGCTGGCATGGCTAAGAATTTCTACTTATTAGTCTGGACTTTCAGGGCAGTCCTGAAGTTACTACATTGCTTTCAGTTTTAAAGTAAGTATAGTCATTTAACTGTCATTGTGTTGACATTATCTTTTTTCCATGATGTTGATGTGATGAGCTAAGCATAATAAAGTAAAGCTGCTAATTCTTTACACATTTCTACAGTGATGTGATTTACATCAGAACACTGCAGTAATCTGATTGCAGATCTGAGAGCTGACTTTCAATCATATTAGTAGTTGTCAAAATAACTCTATATAATTACCTCTGTAGAAAATAAGCTTTCTGCACAATTAAAAGTCTAAGTTAATGGTTATTACAAGGGATTTTTTAAATTGCTTTTCATGAAGGTGGTTGAAATTTGCATTACATTTTTTATGTCACTGTTTACATAAATGGTCTCATAACTAATACCAATTGCAGAAATGTCAATTGACATTTAATACTCTCTGAACCAAGGAGTAAAATATGTGCAATTATTTATAATCAACTGTTCCAACTACACTTTCAATCTGGAAAATGGCTGTTTCTGTTGTAGTGTGGGCTTGCCTTGGTTTTCCTGAATGCTTGTTCTAGGTGTGTATTCTCTGTTTCTTAAAACCAAGACCTGAAGAGCATAAGAGTGCTGTGCTGTAAACTGCAGTGATTAAGGGCCTGCAGTAAAATTGTTTCCTGGCTATAGATACCTAGCATCATATGAAATGCCAAGGGTATCCAGCCAGGCTTCTGGAGACTTCAAGAAGAGGCTAAGTTTGCTGCAGCTCTGAAATACCAGGCAACCTGTGGCAATATGACTTCATTAGATGCTATGCTGGTTTTTGGCTAGGATAGAGTTAAATGTCTTCACAGAAGTGCCTAGGGTTCTGTGTGTTGGATCTGTAACCAAAAGAGTGTTGATAACACAGGGTTGTTTTAGTCCTTGTTGAACAGAGCCTTTTTGCTTCTCATCTCACTCCACCAGTGAGTAAGCTGGGGTACACAAGAAGCTGGAAGGGAACACAGTGAGGACACTGACCCCAGCTAACCCAAGGGATATTTCAGATCACGTGATGTCATGCTTAGCAATAAAGGCTAGGGAAATGTTTAGAATTATGGACTTCCTAAGTCACCTTTAGATGTGATGGAGCTCTGATTTCCTGGAGATGCCTGAACACCTGCCTGCCCATGGGAAGTGGGAAATGAATTCCTTGTTTTTCTTTCCTTGTGCATGCAGCTTTTGCTTTTTCTATTAAAGTGTCTTTAACTTAGCCTATGAGTTTTCTCACTTTTACTCTTCCAATTATGTCCCACATCCCACTGTGGAAAGGGCGAGCAGGTGGCTTTGTGGTGCTGAGCTGCCTGTTAAGCTCAATCCACAAAAAAATACCATGGCTTATCACCCAAATTAGGTACACATGCCCACGCACTGTGAAGCAGGTTGATGGGGGAGGTAATCCGATACACAATCTCAAGCAAAAATTACCTCTCTCTGTTAAGACCCTGGAGAATATTCAAAGGCCACAGGCCTGGTTATACCCTCCTTGATGGATGGTTCTTAAAATTAACAAGAGTACAAATTTAAAATCCAAAACACTTACCTTTAATTACAGATAGGAGACATCTAATCAAATGTGATAAATAAGTATTAATTTTCCTTGTTGCCTGCATACAAATTGTAAATTATAAGGAATAATTTATATCAATTAACTATGATTTATTTGCTTCATTCTACCATAATGTAGTTGGATTCCATTTCAGTTGAGAATTATGAGGATTACTTACATGTATGACAACTCCATGAAAATCACTGTGTGTAGAAACAGTAGTGTTCTGAACATAAGTGCTGTTTAAGGAAACAAAAATGATTGTTTTCAGTACTCTTGTTCTGAAAACAAGTCTTGTTTACTTCCTTCTTTAATCCTCCAGACTCAGAGTATTAACAGAGTTATTTCTTTGTATTGGATGGTGAGTTTCAAGTTGAGGAGATTTTTATCCTTCTGGGAAATAAAAATATATTAAAAGGAAATATTAAAAGGGAAAGAGGAAGGTGACATGGTAACAAGGCTACTTTGTAAGGAGCAAGGATGTGCAGGAGAAAGGTTGGAAACAGGATCACTAAGAGCTCACCATAGGTAAATACTGTTGAATGCAGTGGTACAGTTAATTTTACAAGTTATTAGATAACAACAAATCATTGATTAGTGATCCTTTCTTGTATTAAAGCTATGGACTATTAGACTGTGAATGCATCAGTCATGCTAGTAGTAGCTTCTAAATGCCAGAGGCATGATGAGGTGCACAGTGCCTATGGAAAGACTCTGTACTTCTAGAAGTTAAGGAAGAATAAAGGATAACTTTATCAGTGTATTGAGCACAATCAATCATAATTTCTATCTGTTGTAGTTCTTTATCAGCAACATAGAGAAAATATGCTGTTGATATCCTATTCTTCCTTGTCAACCTTCAAATCTTAAATTATGTTGTGGACATGAGGTTTATTAGAGGATTAGTCTTGCTATGTTTCCCTTACAAATAAGATTCACGAATTTTAGATAGGTGTACCACAGACTTTCCCATCTGCAGTGTTTGGACTCTTATAGGATCTGCATATACAAACAATTTTAGAGCAGTTTATCTGATTGGGGTCATGGTGATAAGGCAGAAACATTTCTAAGTGTGTGCAGTTGAACATATGAAAAGCTCTAATTGAAAGCAGTTTTCAAATCTTTTACAGGTTAAGTGTAATGTTCATTGTTAACAAAGATCTTAAACTATTCTAATTAGTTTTAATATATTCTCTTTTTGTAATGGCTTTTTTTTTTTTTTTTTACATTGTTAAAGTTTTGAGTTTGTTTGGTTGTTTTTTCCTGTAGTTAATTTTGAGGTTTAAGTTTTAAGATGCAATGTTTGGATTTTGCTTATTGAAAATGTAAGTCTTCATGTGTCCTTAGCAACATTAGCTTTCACTGAAGCTAGAAAAATCTTCTGAAGAACCCAACTTATCTCATGAATTAGCAATTTATAGTATGTAGTTCAATGTAAAATATGTGCTGATGAGAAGTATAATTTCTTACTATGACACTTTCAGTAGATCTCAGATCTACTACATTATTTTGTTTCACTGCAACATGCACAATGATGATAATTTCTAGTAATAAAATTTAAGTCAGAATTTCAAGCTTTAAGAAACTGAGAAATTGAGTTTAATTTCTCAAATTGGTATGACTTTACACAGAAGCTGTAATTACTTGCTCTTACTGCTGATAGAAAGCAAACTACTGTAAAGCCTTTTCAAATATCTCAGGAGAGACAATAACATAGTAGCTCTTTTTTAACTGTGGTCCTTAATAGGTCTCAGTACCTGTAAATGGAAGGAACTACCAAGTGCAGTCCTCAGTAATGCAGCACAAATGATTGCAAATGTTATGTCAGGTTATTCAGTGCAACAGGATCTGTGCAGCACCTCGAATGTTGGCTCTGCACAGGGAGGAATGCCAGATGTAGTTTTTCCTCAGCTGTTTCTTTATTTCTACTGTATATGTCTCAGTTAGCAAGCTTTTCATGCAAGAGTTGGGTTTCCTTTAGCTGTTACACTGTTGCCCTCAGAAAGTGATTTTGTATCAAAGTACCTATACTTGAAGCCCATGTTTAGGTGCAAAAAAATCCCTGACAATCTTCTTGCTAGGGGTCTTTCTGAGATGATTTTTCTTTATGTGTAGAACATGTCTGTGTTCTAGGCTTATATAACCTTGAGTATCTGGCACTGACCATGCTGGCTAAGATGGAAGTACAAATGCTAAATCACATTTGGCTATATATCTTAGAAGTTTCATCTCTTATCGTGTTGGTTTTCCTCCTACACAATACAGCTGTCAGCAGGGACCTGTGCATTTGTTCCTGTATTTTTAAAGAGTTCCCCCAACTTCAGTATAAAGTTTGGAGCTTTGGCACATGTGGCATTTCAAGGTTGGTTGTTGTGAAAACAGCAAATCCTAAAAGAAATTTTGTGTTCTAATAGCATCTTCATCCTACTGGTTCTGGCATGAGCAGTATTGAAGGGCAGGTACCCATTTAATCATCTGGATGTTTGTGCCCTTTGTAGATCGCAGCTTTTGTGGAGTTACCCATGTAACTTTGCTGACAGTAGTATGGTTACTTAGTTTTTTCCCGGGTCTGGGAGGGCCAGAAGATCTAGAAAAAACTCTGAACAGGAGGACTGTCAGAGTAGATCTCATGGTCCATGAGGGTCTAAATCCATTCTGTCAGTGTGGTAGAAGCTCTGGTAAAATTAACACAGTGTTCTCCGAGAGTGAAATCTATTATCTGTTTTAGTATTTGTAGGCTTGCTTAGAGAGTTATATCTCTCCTTTCTAAAACCTACCTTTACTAGAATATAGGATTCACTCTGGAGTCTAATACATTAATAACATTATTTCCTATTATATTTTACAGTAAGAGTTCTGTTCTCTCATGCACAACAGAGTCCAGCTGAGACTCACAAGACAGGCTTTAATGGTGGAAAATTTCTCACACATTTACTGAAATAATCTACTTGCATCCTGAATCAGAAAAGTAGATTTTTCCACTGAACATCTGCTCCACATTTGGAGACAATATGTGTCCATATATGTATGCTGTTAAAAACAAAATCAACTTTATTGTCTTTTTGAATATGGCAATTAAGGAGCATGAGTAAAATCAGAATAAACATACATACCAAACAAAAAGAAATGAAACTGTGCAGCACTTTCCTGGAGAATATTATGGTTTACTAAAATCCTGTAAGCAAAAAACAGCTAAAGCTATTGAACGTAGAAGTTTTGCTATATCTGCTTCTTTCAAAGGCCTTTATGGAAGGAGATAATATAATGAATAATTTCAGCATGAAAAGCTGAAGTACATGGGCCTGTGGAACTAAGAGGAGAATCTAGTCTTAGTGGTCTTGTCCAGTGAATTACTGTCATCTAAGTTTTATATTATGCCATTTAAGTCACACATTATCTTAAGATACATTATCTTCAAAGTTGTTCCTATACATATACTGTTCATACAACACCTCATATTTATTCCACTTTCCAACAATAGAACTATTAAGAGTACTGTTTTCAATGTGTTTACACACTCAGTCTTATCTCAGCCGAATTTCAGAACTGTGTCTCCCTCTGTGGAATACAGATTCATCGGTCATATAACTGTGGTTAAGTCTGAAGGATAAGGACAGGCAGCCATAGGCTTCTGTGTCCAAGCCCTGAAGTGACTGGAAGTTGGTTAATGGATCCATCTCCTTAATAATACCTCCCATCTTCACCACCATGTATCTTAGTAATGAGACGTTGGACCTGCAAGTGCTGAGACTCTCATCTGATGAACTGCAACTTTTATGATGCACACTTAAAATACAGTGCTAACAATATCACCCTAAGTCTTCACCTGATAAGGATAGTATATCTTCTTCAACTCATCAATGAGAGATCCTGCCTTTGGTGTATTCATTTAGACATCTATACAACACAGCAAGCGCAGAATCCTAGAATTGTTACTGTTGGAAAAGACCTTTATGATGATCAAGACCAATCAGTCACCTCACACTGCCAAGCTCACACTAAACCACATCTCTCAGTACTTCATCTTTATGTCTTTTGAATATCTCTAGGGATGGTGACTCCACCACTCCCTGAGCATCCTGTTCCAATGCTTAATAACCCTCTCAGTGAAAAAGATCTTTAAATGAACAGACTTATAAAGGTAAATTATGCCAGTAGAATTTCCTGATTTAAATTTCTGTGTTGCCTAGAGAAGAAACTGAGCTCTCTCTCTACAGATCAACTGCATATGTATTTTTTCAGGCAAAAACCAGTCTTTCAGTCTCCAAAAATGAGCATCTCAGTCTTCACAAGTCAAAGAAGACTCTTACGGATTTGTGAAATGCCAACTATTTTTGTCAATTAATAATTTATATAATTCATCTTTATCTCTCAATTAGAGAGATAATCTAACAAGAATCTTCAAATGGCCATATGGTGTCAAGCCATATTCTCATGTAGCCTAATATGTTTATAACAATTTCCTTTGGCATCTGCCTAAAGAACAGGAAAGTAGTATAGTAATTATTCTCTCTCTCTTAAATAAGAGAATGTAAGAACACAGTAGCCTGTTAAAACAATAATATTTTGAGTTATTAACTCCCAGATTTACCATCCAGGGAGAAGAGGTTAAAAGGAAGGTTGTTTAAATTTGTATTTACCTACTAAAAGTGAGGTTTTTTAATTGTTCACAAAAATGTAAGTTGGGAAGTAAGAATGTTGAGTTGCTCTGAAAAAAACTTAAGCTTTCAAATACAATTTTACTATTTTCATTATTTTTTCTTTTTACATTTAAATTATTAGTTTTGTTTCAAGTGGGGAATTGCTTGTGTGAATATTACATTATATTGTATAAAAACCTGATGCTATTGCTTCTATTGCATTTATACTTAAAGGAACCAACTAAGAATCTGTTTGTGCTGCACTACAATATCAGTGAAGATGGTTCCTGCTCCTCAAATATTTTCTGGTCCAACTAGAAGTGATATAAACTGATGTTAAAGTAACATCACAGAGTATGGGTACTATGAAGCTTGAAAAGTTAGAAATAATATGATGCAAAATATGCAAGCATCTCAGCTTCATGTGACTCCCACAACCTTTGCCAAGTGGACTGCATAATTTCTGCTGAAGAAAGATGTTTGTTGTATGTAATACTTGTACCGCTTACAATGAACAAGTCAATAGATTTTGACTTTTTCAAAATAGTTGTGAACTGACTTCTTAGACAGTTTCATAAAACTATTGAATTGAATATATCATACAGAACAGTTTATTTCACTATCTCTCCATTCTACTACTTGCAATGTGAAGACTCATGGAAAGCTTGAGTATGGCAGAATTTTAGTGTGAACTCCTCTCACAGTCACACTGCGCTGTTACTATGACTCATTTAAACTGATACCTCAGCCTGGGATTACTGCCACACTTCCACATCTGTTCTTTAGTGTTCTTCTGGTCAGTTGTGTTCTGACAGTCTCTGGATCTCCACTTAACTGTGGCAGATCTCTGATTTTAAGTTAGCTTGGAATGCAGTTACATGTTGCTTATGATACTAAGATAATTAGAAATGTGTTGCTATAGAAATGTATTGAACCATATCCTTGAAAAAGCAAAGTTCAGTCTGTGTGCATACCTTAAACTTCAGTTTGAATTTGTTGCAGACAACCTACTTGGGAGCCTCAGCCAGAGGTTTTACCTGTCTAAACAGAATATGTTTCTACCAGATGTCATCAATATCAACTCTTGTAACATTTTTTCAGGTTACTTCTTGGATTTCTAAGACTGACTCAGTTTACTTCCATTAAATGAAACATGTTAGTTCATACTACCTTGTGAAGTCTTTCGGAAGTTTGACAGAACGTTTCCTTCTGAAGCTTAATCTTTTCTGTCCTACTGTGAGATACAGTCTGGTTATTCTTAAATTGTTTATCTGAAGAATGCAGATGAATTTCTTTTCAAGAAGGAGGCAGCTGCTCAATTTACTTGGTTAAGAGTGAGACTTTTTTTCCTGAAAAGCCTTTCTCTATCTCATTGGGACATTATCCCTTACTGGGAAATGTAAGACCTCTCCTTCTATATTAGTCAATTGAATTTACTTAGTTTATAAACAGGATAAATATAAGCTAAATAAATATATATATGTACCTACCACTAGCTCTTGACAGAACACAGACATGGTTATAATTAATCACTCAAGGGTGGCAGTGGATTAAGGAATATTGATCCCTAATGTCCTTCTTAAAAGGATGTTACACATGCATGGCATGTTGACTCTACAACTTATAATTAAAGGATTAAAAAATAAGATTACAGTTAGAGTTAATAAGAAAAAGTTTGAGTGACAACATACTTATAAGAAATAGTACAGAATCCTTGTTGCTTGAGACATTTCAAAAGAGATGGGGCAGATGACCTTTTCCATCTCTTACTCCTACGTTTTAAGCTTTGATTTCAAACAGCCTTGTCAAGCATTTGTCTTTGATGTTGTTATTTTGAGCAATGAATTTTTAATGTTGAGTAGAACTTACTTTGTAGAGAACACACAAAGAAAAATTTTTAGGTTTTACAGTCTAAATTTAATCATTATCCTTTTTGGTTGAAGGCATAATACATTTAATGGTCCTACCCTGACCCGGGAGAGGCAGTTAAGTGAAAAGCAGGATAACTTTATTTCAAATATTAAAAGAGACTCTGTGCATTATGTTAATAGAGCATTTTTTAATACCATACTTATTTTTATTTATGGCACCTTTAAAACCATGGTTTCTGATAGGAAGCAGTTCTATAGTGTTTAATTGCTTCCAGCTGCAAGCTTTATGATGAAAGAACTAACTCACTGGGAAAGTGCAAGGCATGAAGAAAGTGTATGTTCAAGAACGGATTCTAAAAAAGATGTGTTTCTGAGAAACTTCTTTCACAGAACGGGTGTTTCTTTATAATTCAGCTGGGTTCAAGTATAGAGGGAAGGCTATTAAAATCTCCACTTTTGCAACATCAGGGAATACTGTCTTACAGATATCCTTTTCTAGACTTATGATAGTGGTTTAAGAAGAATACTTTTGAGTGCATTAGTAACAGCCGAAAATGTCCCCATGCAGAAATGAAGAATTTCTCTGAAATGCACTCTGTGCACAAAACTGTGGTTTTGGAACTGTAGAAGCAATGTTAGAAAACATAAATTACAAAGGAGTTCCTTTGGTATCAGTAGGAAAAGGAGTAAAGAACAGAAGTATCACCAAAAAGTACATAATCAGTTTAGCAAATGTTATCCCTCCTGTCACTTGTGCTGGAGAAGATCTGCTCAATTAACTCAATGTTTAAATAACAAATAACCCCAAGCATATAAAAAGTCTCAAAGTTCATGTTAAACCTATGTGCAGATTAAGAAAGCTCATGAACTTGATCAGGAAGGAAGAGTGGCTGTCAACAGAACCTGCAGAGAATAAAGAATGAATAGCTGAATAGAGAGACATCTTAAGCAGATCAAAAGTCGTATTGATGACTGCATAGTGTAAGGATAGATAATTTCGAGACAATTTCTTCCATGAATAAATTAATCAAAAAGCAATGGTGTTCCAGAAGTCTACAGAATAACATGAGGCTGCACAGAGTCAAAGAGTATACTAGGAAGAGAGGGATAAAGCTTTTGGAAGAAAGATGTTGAGAGAAAATCAATTGTATTGTGCTGAGAATAGGAAATGTAATTGATTCGTGCCCAGGGCTCTAGTCTTCACAGGAAGCAAAGTGGAGAAGTGTGACACTTGATGCACATTTAGGGTGTCTCTGCCACTTTTACCAAGCTACTCTGCATTGTCCATGTGTGTCAGAAGTAAGAAATAAAGCAAACAACAACCACTCCAGGGTTGGAGAACATAAAGTAAATTATTAGATTATTAAAGGACAGAGAGGTAGGTTTGAAAATAACTGACCATCAGTTTCAAGAGAGTATTTACAGGCTTAAATCATATATGGAAATAATTTTGGGTGTTTTTGTTGATTTTGTTTGTGTGCTTCTTTTTTTTTGATGAGTATATTTTGTTTTGTGGCATGGGATTTGGGGTTTTCTGTTGTTGTGGAAGACATGAGCATTGAAGAATGTAGTTGCATTTAGCTCAAATCCAAATGGAGGAATGGTGTGTCCCAGTTACATGAGTGGCAGAATGTATATGGGAGGAACTGTTGAAATGATTTCTTTCATACTTGTTAGTACATTTCAGACCTCAGTGGAAGGCACCAGATCTGGTTTTATGGTTGTGATTATGTATGTTCACAACTACTATTATATTTTAAAATGTTGCACATCAATTCTGACTCATTCCTTCTGATAATAAATTTGAGCTGAAATGTCTTTTTAATGTAAAATTAATTAATGGCAAAATAGTGCTTTTTCACTTGCTTTCAGCTGAAGGCAGCAGAAGATGTCTCCTCATAAAAAATGAAAGGAGAAAAAAGGGAAGTAAGAGATGAGATCTCTCGTTAATGTAAACCAGGAAAGTTCTGCTGAACTTGGTAGAATATTTACTGAGGCTGGGAACTGGAACTTGTGAGGCGCACTTAAGACTTCTGTTATGTCTAAGCAAGAGGTTTATTTAGTATCTTTACTGCAATGTGTTTTCCTCTCAACAATAATTTTTTTATTGAAGAAAAAGAATTGTCATCTACAGTAATGCTTTCCATACTGGTTAAATATTAAATTATTACACATCTTGGATGCAACAAAAACTGTCAATTTTATTCCCTAGGTAAAACTTAAAGAGACATCAAAGTGAAATAACATTAGTGACTGCTCAACAGACAGATGAATTCATACCGCTGTAACATGACTGAAGCCAACAGAATCATGTAAGAGATTAACTTCACTCATGGTGTTGCTGCTTTCTTTCTATTGCATGCTGTGGTTTGCCATAGAGTGAAAGAACATACGTTTTTTAATCTCAGTGTTTGGATATTCTTCTACATTATTTCTGGATGGAAGTGCAGCCTTCTAGTTTACTCTTGTGACTTTACTACTCTCTATCTGTACACCACCTTCTTCACTTAAATAGAAAATAGAACTTGTTTGTCATAACTCTAAAAAAACTTTCATTGTCCCCTCCAGGGGCAACAGCCATGCTCGATTACGCTTTTTTGAGTTAAAACAAAAATCTCTTCAATCACAGAAATGCCTATGGGAGTTAGCTTGATTTTAGGGGATAGTGGGAGGAAAGGGGAAAAGAATACCTGTGATTTCCTATTTCTGATGAGGTGTGGAAATAAACAAACAAAAAAAAAAATTGAAATGCAGCGTCCCTTCTGGAAGGAGGGAAAAAAAAGGAATAACAATCACCACTGTTTCACAGGAGCCATAAAATCCTGAGTGCCACTTTGGGTTTACACCTCAAAAGAAGTATGTCCCTGTGGCACTTCTGAAGCTTGAAAAGCTTTGTTCTCAGCTGGAGTGACAGACTTAGCTTTATCATTGATGTTCAAATGCTTCTTTGTAACTCAGGAAAATTATTCTTTACAAAGACTTGTGGGGATTTGCTCCTTCTGAGAAATGGATAAAAAATGGTGGCTACATCCAAGTCTTCTGTCAAATTTCTATTCTCATTTAAAATTAAAACACTATGTAATTGAAATCTATATAGAAAACCCCTGAGAAACAAAATATTTTGTCTTAAGCCTGTCACAGATTAAGGAAAGTGCATGTGCCTTCCAGGAAGAAAGTTTTGTTATTCAAACTATTTTGAGTTCTTTTACCACAGCAATTGCACTGTGTTTTATTTGAATCACTGTCATGGACTAAGGGATGTTGTATTATGAAAATGTAAACATAGCCTGTGTCCTTATATTGATGGTTGAAATTTCTGAGATGCAGTTGCAGAATTACAGTCAGATGCAAGTTGCAATATTTTATGCTCAAAGTACCTAAATATAGAAGAAGGTAATGCTGACAATTTCTACTACTGCTTTACAGTATGACAATGACTCTCTTGATCTCTCACCATCATACATATTTATCAAGCCTCTAAAGCTTGTGCAGTGTTAATAAATAGCTGGATAACAGAAGAAGCATGTGAGGACAAAGAAGTTGGAAGTATTGTCTGTATGCCTAGGTCTATTGGAAAGCTCAAGATTGCTCCCAGTTCTTGATGTTTAAGAACAATGAGTCCTTGTGATGCCCTACTCTTTTGTAGATGAACAGCTGCAAAATACAAATAGTTACTGTGATAAAGAATATCGATCCTTGAACCAGTTGAAAGTTTAAACTTCATATTCTAACAGTGCTGCATGTTTTAATTTCCATGGAGCTATCTGAAAGCAAACCTAGTAATACTTTTTAAGGTAATAAAGCTTATTAGGATTGAAATTTGATTTATAATGGCTATCCTCTGAACAATGGCTTGAGTGGGAGCTGTGCATTTCTAATAGGTCTGACCACTGTTTCTGAATTACCTGTATCCAAGTATATTAAAATAGCCTATTGTACCAAAAGGTGTGGAAATTCACTTAAAAAGATGAGCAGACAATATGGGTAGCATAACAGATTACATTGTGTAGCAGGCATTGTCTTGTTTCAGTAAAATGTAGTTTAATCTGTGTGCTTGCTCTTCAGTCATAAATAGCATTTTTTGAGACTAAACACAAACTCCAGTGGTTTTCTCAATGAATTGTCTTGAGAGGCTTCACATTAAGCAATTTCACATTTTATTCTGTGCTATGTTATGGAGTCTGTTTTCACACAGATTTCTGGTCCTTCTTTCATATCTTTAGACTGCACAATCTCAAGAAGCACAAAGCAAAAGGAAAAAAATCTTTCTTTAGGCTATTACCAGACTTCTGAATATACCTATTTTAAATTTTTTTAATAAGAAGGCAAAATAATCTGAAGTCTCATGAATTAACTGTTGGTTGTGCACACTGTTTCATGGGGGAAAAAAAAAGCCAAGGAATAATTTCAAATATAATTCTTAACTGGTGTGTATTCCGTTCTGTACTTCACCTTGTATTTATCTTATGTATACACTGAAATTATGCTTTCATTTAACTTAATTTCAACTTAATTTTGATGAAAATTATGTACATGTAAGGAACAACAGTCTAAATGTTTCTTTTGTCCTAAGTCTGAGGCAAATTTCAGCTGTTTCAGGAGGTAAATATCAGCATGATAATTTCAAAAGAGGGTCACTGTAAGCAGCTCTTAGGTATAGAATGAAATAAATATTCTATATTTCCCTTCTAGATTTTGAAAGTTGAGAATTTATTATGCTGTTAACATAGAACAGCGTAAGTAAGTGTGTTAGTGCTTACTGTCTCTAAAGCCTTGTTAATATTTTTGAACTCAGGCCATGATTACTTGCTTTTGAAACTGTTGAACTTAAACATTATAAATTCCTGTCCACATACTGAGTGCTTCTTTTGATTCAGATGAAACTGATTCCTAATTGATTAAAGGTAAACCAAAAAAACACAGCTTAATTAAGAATGAGTGTTTTTGAGCCTCTGTGATCACAGAATCAAAGGATCATTTAAGTTAGAAAAGACCCTTAAGATAATTAAGTACAACTGTAAACCTAATACTACCAAGTCCACCACTAAACCATGTTCCTAAGTACCACATGTACACGTCTTTTAAATACTTTCAAGGATGGTGACTTGACAAGCTCTTCAAATGCTCGATAACCCTTTCAGTGAAGAAAAGTTTCCTATACCCAATTTAAACTTCCTGTGGTGCAACTTTTGTGCTATTGCCTTGGTATTTGAGAGAAGAGAACAACACCCATCTCCCTACAACCTCATTTCAAGTAGCTGTAGAGAGCAATTAGATCTCTCCTCTGCACTAAACAACCCCAGCTCTCTCAGCTGCTCCTTGTGAGACTTCTGCTCCAGACTCTTTACCAGATTCATTGTCCTTCTTTGGACACACTCCAATACCTCAGTGTCCCCCATTTATGACCAGCTACCAACTGGATTTAACTCGGGTCCAGCCATCAGGACAGTTTTTTAGTCAGTAAAAAGTATACCCATGCAAGCCATGAGCATCAGATTCTTCAGACTTATCAGAAATAGTAATATAATGCTGGCCCAAGGGATGATACCTTAAGAAATTAGAGGGATTTTGTATCTTTCTTCTCTACAGAAGGATGAGTTCAACAGAAGTTCTATACTTTTAACATAATGATCAATAATACAAGCATACTAGCCAAGCATTTGTGGCATGTCAGCAAAGCAAGGAATAGTTCTTCATTTCTTCAGCTGACAGCAGTAGAGGATCTGAATCCTGCTAGGGGGCATTCAACTTAAATATCTCTTCATACATAGCATTCATCATTAAAAGGGCATTAGAGTGAAGCAGAACAGATGCTGTAGTAGGCATAAGCTAGCAGCAGTGGATATCGGACAACCTATGTTTTCTCAGCATAGCTTGGTACATTTTACCCTTAAGCCAAGATACTCAAAAAGAGGTTTCTTCAGATCAGATTTGAAGAAACATAAAGACCTTTTATCTTCGATTGCAAAGAACTAACACTGACCTTTTCTGAAAGTTTTAGTAAGCTAGTGCTTGAAAAATTAATATTACAAGTCCAAATACTTGTAAATAAATAAATTGAACCTGGAGTGTAGATATCCTCTCAGCACTTCCATGTCTCTTTGTTTAAAAAACAAGGAGACGAGCTCAAATGTGATTTAGCTTGTTCAGTCTTAAAGGGTTCAAATACATGCTAAGCTACCACAGCTTGTAGAATTACAAAGGAATAGCTGATTCGGGGTAAATACATATTTCAAATGAAAGATAAAACATACAGGATCAAACCTTTTACACAATAATCATTCCTACTGTATTGGGTTTGTATGGCAAGGCTTTGGTAGCAGGGAATTGCCGGTATGGCTTCTATGAAAAGACGAGGGAAGTGGTAGAGAAAATCAGGAATGAAGTTAAGCCCAAGGAGAACGGAGAGGTGGGGGTAAGGTGTTTTAATATTTGTTTTTATTTGTCATTACTCTACTCTGATTTGATTGAAATTAAATGAAATTAATTTCTGGAAGTTGGGTCTGTTTTGCTTGTGATGCATGATCTCCCTCTCCTTATCTAGAGCCATGAGCCTTTCATCATCATTTTCTCTTTGTCCGTATGAGGATGAGGAGTGATTGGGTGGTTTGGTTGACACCTGTCACCCAGCCAAGGTTAACTCATCTTACCTACTCTGCATCTTCAATGTAAAACATTCCATCCCGCTGTAATGGGCAAATAAACTTGGGAACTAAAGCCCAGACAGACCTCACAGATTTGAACAGAAGTCTATCTTTCCTCTTTTACAGAAATAGTTATCTGTTCTTATGTTATATTCTACATTTAAAAAACAGTAAAAAATATTATGTCAAATGCACCCTTGAAGAGGGCTTCAATTCAGCATTTTGAGTGGATAGAGAACTGAAGGAGGTCTGAGTAACCTTTAGATTTCTCTCACCAATAAAGCATAAGAAATCTTTTGTGGCTTATGTTTATAGAGACTGAAGGTAGGAAGCATCTCAAATGAAGTGAAGAGTGGTAATTGTTGTGAGAAACACGGCATTAAGGACTTCTTTTCTTACCCATCTTTCTTACTGCAAAAAGAGGTAACTAGTAATATATCGCTGAGATGATCACAACAGAAGCATGTGGCAGAATTCTCCTGAACAAGCTGTACAATAGCCAGTGATTCAGGCTTTGATGTTTCTTCAAGACTGAAGTAACATGGGATTTTTTTTTTCCCTCTACATTCTTTGTTTGCTTCAGCTCTCCTCTGCTTGTTCTTTGTGCTTGGAAGGACCCAGTGGAACAGAACTAACTTTGGATAACTCCTTTATCTTTTTTACTTAAAGATGTTTGGCTATAGGTTTCTCCAGTCCGCTGAAGGCAGAAGCACAATTTGGTTTTAAGTACTTTAAAACACAGGCTGGGAAGTGTTCACATGAGATTAATATTTTTCTGCTTTCCTGCAGCGTCGTGTTTATTCTCCAAGAACTCAGGGCAGCACCAAAGAAGAAATTAAATAAGTACAAGGAAAAAGTTGCAATGTTTGAGCTAAGGAACATTTTTTATTTATATAAATCTTAGTTTTTCCTCTTGTACAGAAGGCAAGTTTTGTGGAAGAGATTCAATTTTAACTAGGCCCACCTGATCACATCTACTCTTGCAGTGTCTCTGTCTCCTTTGATGTTCAGTGACAACCATGTCATGGGAAAAATCCGATTAATGACAGTAGAAGCAGCTTTAGAAATGAGCACCAGAATTCATAATTTATTTTCCCAATCAACTCTGTAATCAAAGTTAGAGAGAAGATGATGTTGTCTGGCCCTGAACAAAGCTGGAGTGAGGAGAATAGGTTCATAGTTAATAAAAACCAACAAAGTAAGGATGTGTTAACATAACACCCCTCTGCTTTGGCATGTCTATATAAAGAAAAGATTTGAATCTTTTTATGGTGGTTGAATGAGTGACCTTTTGGAAGTTATCACAAGATGCAAATAAATCCAAAGGTAAACAAAGCGTTATTGAAGTATTTTGTTTTTTACAATTGGGTAAAATCTTGAGTTCACTTACTGTTACTTACCAAAATGGTTTATGCTATAGCGAAGATTTTTTTATTCTTCCTGTGCCTGAAATATGTAATATTTATTTACTGAATATTTAGCCATAATTAAAGTAATGGCATCTGAAAGCCATTAAGGAGCACCTGTTTTGCCTCTTCACTTTCTTTGTAAAAGATTTATTGTTGTAGTAGCCATATAATAATCTTCTATGTTAAGCATCTCCTGGAGCTCACTTCCTGATATGTTTTTACTGCTGTAAAAGTACTGCTGAAGTGCCTGTGAATCTTGTAGTGCATGATTTGACTTAAGAAATTCATAATCTTCTGCCCACCTGGAGTATAGATATATTCAGATGCTCTGTAAGATAGAAGAGCATTTTCTTTATTATTTTTGTTGGGTATAAGTGTGATTTTATTTCTCAGTTAAATCAATTGCAGATACCTTGATCCTTAGAGAACCAGTCCATGAATATACCAGTCTGTAGCACGTTTTTACTAGGTAATAAATCCTATCAGTTCAGGATTTCCAACTTTTCACAATCAACTTTTATTTCCTTCTGAAATCCTGTTTTCCTTGATGCAGTTCTTCAGCAAGAGGATGGCAAGGAAGGATATAAAACTTCTGACAGGGCAGGCTTGTATCACTTTAAACCTACAAATAATGAAAAGGACGTTTATTTAAAAAATCCAAGTTTGATTTTGGCTTCATTTGTTTTTCTTTTTTTTTTTTTTTATAAGGGAGAGTCAGTCAAAGATTGTATGTAGATAAGTTAGGGGAAAAAAGAAAATGATCCCTTAAGAGACGCAAAGTCTTAAAGAATTTCTTTATTTGCTTAATAGGTGTAGTATCTTCTTATATAAGATTTCATAAATTCTTGTCTATTAATGAATATGGGAACTAAGATAAAGCCCTTGAAGGAAAAGATAGCAGAAGTATCTTCTTTGTCTCACTTTTCAAGAAAGAGAATAGGAAAATACTAATGGAGAAGTATAAAACCGAAGGAACGTCAAAGAGGACCTTGTTAGTTGTGTTCTTGAGCAAGTGGAGGGTTATAATAGCAGTCCTATACTCTTTGCTTGCCCTCATTCAGCAAAGCACTTTTCTGTTAAGATTTGTGTTTCAGGTGCTCGTGATTGCCATCATGACAACACCACACAGATATTTCTTCCAATGCATCATAACACTTTAAAGCTCTACTTGGAGTTCTCTTGGAAAGTGGTAGCAGGATCAGTGTACTGATTAAGCATATCCAACTGTTGGTGTAGAGTAGGACTAAAGGGAGAGTAATTGCCTGTTTTTGGTGTAATTTTGTTGAGTTTTTTTTCCAGATCCCTTAGCTAGAGGTATATGTTTTCTTATGAGTTGGATATATATTTCATTCTGAAGATTCTCCAGAATATTACGTTCTACTGAGAATTACTTTCAGCATCTTTCTAAAAGTACTCAGAACTTGGAGGTAATGTTTACATTGTATATCAGCCTTGGAGCATAATAGTGAATATATAATAATTAGAACTCATCTATATCTATTATTATCCCTCACAAATATGGAAAAGTATTTGTGCATTCAGTAAAGAGCCTAGCCAAAGATCTTCACTTATTTTGAGATAGCTGTAGCTCTGTTGCTCCATATACCTCTCTTAAACTTGACTTTTCTGATTTCTATTCAGCCACTTTGATTTTAAACATCCACTGCTGTGCTCTTTCCTTTCTCAAATTCACACAAAAATAGAGCTTTGAAATAAATGCTCAGTAGATTTACTCTGATATAGCTCCACTGCAGCTAGCCAGACTTGTGCAATGACATTTTTGTGTAGAAGGAAGTTTGCAGCTGTCTACTTTCAGCAGTTATGAAGAAAGTACCATCTCTTGGGACGTCCATATGCCTACCTGGAGCAATAGCTGAACAGAAAAGCTCATAATAGAGTTAAGAGCGTTGACAATAGGAAAGTGTTTGGCTGTTAAGGCAGTACAGTTGAACAGCCTTTTGCTATTTCACCTAAGAAATACATGACAAACTGCTGTCAGTCCATGGTCTGCTCATTGGACCTCACTAAGTTAAATCAGTTCCAGTTTACTTTTATGCTTTAGAACAGTCATTTAATTCAAAATTTAAATGTCTTCTTGTGTAGTTTTACTAAGAATCATAGTATAATTCAGTAGATTTTCATATGAAATATACATGAGCTATTTTACTATGGTGTTGGAGGTACTTGTAATTATCCAGTTGACTTTTGCTATAACAAGGCTTTTTTCAACTAATAGATAGTGAGCTTTGCAAAGAAAAGCGTTGACAGTCCTTGCATTTCCAATTCTGCATTGTAATTAGGGATACTGAAATAACTCTGCAGTTCCCTGATTTTGTATATTGTCTTGCAAATCTGTTTCATAGTCTGCTTGTCAAAACCAGCAAAGCAGGAAAACTAGCTTTGAATAGTGTTCTGTGGTGCACAAAGAGAAGTTGTTCTATCTGCTATAGATGTTTTAAAGGCTCTCAGTGTAGAGCCATTAGTGCACTACTTTTGAAGCTACTGGAGTTATTTCAAATAAGATGATATTCACTGTTAGCAAGAACAATGGAATTTCGATATGAGACTTGTATTTATTCTGTTAGAAACATTTTTATTCTGTGAGAGATTTATTTGTTTGATGTTTCACTTCAGGAATGATTCATGGTAAAGACATGTTGAATGCAAAAATATCAATTAATAGGTTATGCTATAAAGTTTTTATCTATTGAAACTGAAATGAGTGAAATTGTTAAAATTTTGCATTTGTTTTGCAGAACAATGCAAAGGTGTTTGTGTCATATACATATATGTGCATATAGGTGTGCTGCTTTTCACAATAAGTGAAATGGCTTTGGTTGCTGTTTGTATGAGAGATCAGCTGGAATTCATGGAGCTCTGCCTGTGGACAGATGATAAGCCAGCAGAGAACTGGTGGGTCAGGATTGGTGGGCAAACCAACATGTCTGAATTTGTAAGAACTGTTGATTACGAATTAATGTATGAGGCCTTCTTGAGACAACTACAAGAAACCTCATAAAGTTTGTTGTTTAATAAACTTCTTGATAGAAAAAGAACCATAATCAGCAAATTAGCTCTTCCTCTCTTTGTCTTGATCCACAAGGCCCTTGGTTATCTTTTCTCTTCCTCATGCCACCACAATGGATAATGGGTGTAGGGGAGGGTGAGTGAGTGGCTGCATGGTGCTTCATTGCCAGCTGGGCTTAAATCATGACAGATGCAAAGAGAATATTTTATTGTGTTTAATATATTTGTATGATCTACCACTCAAGTATCTCATCCAAGAAGCTGGAAATGAATTCAGAGCTCAAAGCCTGGTCATATATTTGGTCAATGGTCATTTGAGATTATTAGTATTAGACAAGGAAAACAGTTTGAAATTATATCCAGAAGAGTATATTCTATGCTAAAAAATGTTATGTAGGCTAAAAGTTACCCATCAGTCACAAATGAGTCCTGTTGTTTCTCTTTAGTTTACCTGTGTGCACATCTTTCAATATTATTTTATACTTTTCTCACAGGTTCTTGGGCTGTTTTGGTTCACAAATTAGTATCTGAAAAAGAAAGTGCATTGGTTGCAGAGACAATTGTCAATATTGCATTTTCTAACTCTGAAATATTTACATTCTTAACTTTAGATTTTTACTGCTTGAACTAAACCCTTTAAACATTTGCTAGTCAAATACACAACTTGTAATGAAAACTGATGAGTGTCATATTTGGGTGCAAGACTCATATCTTTGTAAAACATAGAATAAATATTTTTTTTTCTGCAGAAAAATGAGTAGGAATATAACTTTGGGGTCTCTTCTTAAATCTTTTTTTCCAAGCAGAATGAACCTAATGAGATGAATGATGAACTGGATGAATTACAGGTAGTTGCCTGTGTATCTTTAGTACAGATCGAATATGTTTAAGTGCCTGCTCTGTTTTTCCTCAAATTATTCTGTGCATATAGTTCGAAAACATCCCAGTTTATAATTGTCAGTTACATGAGTTAGGTAGAAAACAGAACTGGCAATAACTATGATACCCTATATCAGTTTATACCTTAAGCTGATTTTGAGAGAAAATCAGCTGAGGAGTGATAGTGCTGTTAGTATTCAGAATTTCTGAGACAGGACAGATTCCAATAAAGTTCTTTGTTGGTGCACTGGAACTAGATACAGATGAAAGATATCTTTTAGGAGGAAGTCTAACATTTAGATTCTTTTGCACCTATAGTTTCTCCATCTGAACTAATCTGGAACTTTCATATGTTCATAGGTTTCTTTCTTTCTTTTTTTGTTCTTCTCTAGCAACAGTGTATTTTCCATGGTATGTGGCCTCTGTGGTGAAAAATTCCCTGTCTACAAACTTTTTAAAACTTTGTTAGCCCTGTGTCTGATCGATGAGCCTCTAGGAGTTAAACTTTGAACTGCTTATATAATTCCTCTGTGATAGACATGAGGAAGAGTTGGGGTTTGGGGCCTATGAAGTAGCAGCGTGCTCTTAGTTGGCAGAGAAGGCTACATTTCAGGTGAAACACTGCATTCCGCTACAGGTTTACAAGATGCCTGTGACATAAACTGTGTGTATAGAGGAAGAAAGTTTTGAAAAGACATGAGTCATGAATAGACTCTTCGTTGCAGAAAATCATATATTTCAAGTATCTTTCAAGTGTCTAGAATGAAAAGCATTACATTTTTCACTTCTAAATGAAAGGCTATTGTTGGGACTTTACAGACTTTCAAGTTTGGTTCATTCAAAAGATACATAAAGAGTGGTGTGGGGGAGTAGGGTGAGTATGCCTTTTATTGTTTATACTGTTCTTACTATGGCAATCTCTTAGTAGAGTCTGAATAGTCAGTGAACCCTGTTTTCTAATTATCAAGTCCATAACACGTTTTCTGCAAGGCTTTCAAGATCATCTGAACTGCTGTGTTGAGATGGAAAGCAGGGATGGGTTTAGTCATCAATGCTTTGTGCAATAACTGATTGGTTCTTTGGATATTGCATGGCTATAATCATAACGATTCAAAATGAAAAGTGTTTTCCACTGACTGAAAAGTTGCAGAACACGATAAAATGTAAAGAAGCTGCCTGTGAAAAACAGGGAAGTAATGTTTGAACAAGTGTTTTGATAAAAATTCCTGTGAAATACAAAACAATGCTTCTGGTCAGCCCCAGACTGCACACAGATGGAACCATATCACTTCATTACATGGTCTGTTCAAAAAACTAGTCACAAGCAGAAGTTACAGAACACAGAATGTATATTTCTTCACATGTTGGCAAAACTCTTAAATATTTATCCAGTGGTTTGTATTGTTGCCATGTCAATCTTCTAGTTCAAAGGAGTTCTTCTGGGAGAAGATACGAGAGAATATCTGTCAGATGAGGAAACCCTGTCAAAAGAATGATACCATGGGGCTCTCTTATTATAAGGGCTATGTCTACATTTCAAAGCAGGTACCCTCTGTGATGTGCCCTGCATTTCTGATTGCCTAATTATCCAAATTAGATTTCACCGTCATGCACAAAAATTCCCTCTCTGCACCAATCCTGTGCCAGCAGAATATGGGAATTTGGGCTTCTAAATTTTATTGATTCACCATTTATTTACATATGCTGTCATTACATTTTCACACCTTAAACTTTACTTTCTGTGAACTTATTTGACCTGGATATTTCAGTATTGGTCCACGTGTCAACCAACACCCGGAGCAGTTCTCCTTTGTCAATACCAAGATTGTAATACCACAAGCATATTTTTTAACAAAAGCAATTATTTGTTGTGATGCACACTGAAAGGAGCAAACCAGTACCCTATTCCACCTGCAAAATAGCTAGTTTCAAATGCCTAAGAGGTATTTTCTGTCCTTGTTACGGTCTTACTGTTTTGATATATTTTCTTTTTCAGTTTGAATCACTCTGTGTTGGTGCCCATACTCTGTGAATGATCCATTACTCCTGGGATTTTTTTCTGCAATCTAACAGTGAGGTTTTCCCATTGGTCTAGGAGCTACTTTTAAAGGGCAGTGCTATACCAGATCTCATTTCTTCTTCCTGCTGCAATCCTCCAACAGAAATCAACAGGAAGCTGCATTTTCCTCATCATGCTGTAAAAACACATGTATGCTAGATTGCTAGGTAGTATTACCATTTTGATGTAAAGGATTTATAGGATGCATTTCTTAAATGCATCAGGCCCTTGAAGAATTTACATAAGTCTCAGAAGAGGTGTGTCTCTTGCTGCAGTCTACTTCCAGCTACCTTGGACCAAAGAAGGAATATCTGCCTTAAAAAATCTGCCTTATTCTCTGTAAGCAGTGCAACCTCAGACTGAGATGGAGTGGAGCTCTCAGCAAGAGAAGTAGAACAGAAAAAGAACTTCTAAAAACAGCAGTTGTTAGTAACTATCATAAGGTGGCCTGTTCATGTGCAAATATAGGGAAAGGAAATGTATTATATAGGATGTGACTGATATATTGGAGAAGTTTTTCAGTATGTACTGAATTTGTAGTACATCTTCCTATGTCTGACAATATTAAGGACAGTTGCGATGTAAAAGAGAGTTCATCAGTCCTTTTGCTTTCTCATGCATATTTACCACGTAAACTGATTTAATTTCACCTTAAACTTTTTGATATAATAAGACTATCTATATGCCCTGGGAGAAGAGAGTGTGCGAGTGAGTTAAAGATGGAAAAGTGAGATTTTAAATGAGACTTAAAATAAGGGAATTTTAAGACTAACTGAATACTCAGAGTAAGTGAAAGACCTAGCAGGAACAAGGAAGACAATATTTGAATAAGACATCTTGCAAGAGATCAGAGGATTCAAAAAAGAAATTAAATACATAACCAAAGCAAAATGCATTGAGGTGTGTAAGAAGGGTCAAAAAGCTGAGTAACAGCAAGGTGTGCAATACATAAACTAAATTATACTAAATCAAGGTCAGGCTGCCACGAAATATCTTCTCAGTAATTGTTTATTTGGTATTGTCTGTCTTAGGTTTCAGAAGAAGATGCACTGAGTCAGTCTTACTGTGTAGTGCTAGAATTCATTCCCTTTTCTGAGTAATGTTATCTTATTAGTTTGTTTTCTTCTTTAAAACTGTTTTGAAGAGCAGATTACATCTGAAAAGCAGTTGACATATTTTCCCTAACACAGACAATATGATATGCTGAAAAGACTGATCACAGATCTTTGAAGTTCTTTTCTGTACTCTATTTTCAGGATAGTCTTGAAATCACAAAAATTTCAGATATTGTTTGGAAGAGAAGCAGGATCAAGTGAATAGGAATTAGGTTTTCTTATTAAGTTTTTGTGTTTATTTATTCATTCCACTAAAATAACACCTCACAGGATATTAATTTTCAGTGTGAGTGCATTTTGTTGTACCTCAAAGGTCTAACTTGATATGTAGCAATGGGACATGACTAACACTAATGATTCCTGTTGCCACGAGAACCAGACCACTTCAGATGAGAGAGCTGTGCTTTGTCTAAACAGTCTGGGAATAGTTTCAGTTTATGTTACCTTCTTAGCTGCCTCTGGCAAATGGCAATTTTCAGGTATTAATCTTGCAAATGAATGCAAAACAAAAATATTTATTTTAATGTAATACAAGTCATGAAGTTGCAGCTTTAAAATCTGCAAGGGAGAACACAGAAAAATTAGATGCTCACTGCAAGTCTTTCTGAGGCCAGTAGATTTGGATCAAACACATCCTTTATTCAAATTATTATTACCATATTGGCCATGTCTACTTTCATATGTGTGCATATATTTACGTATATATATGCACTAAGACAGATGCTTCGGCAACAAGGAGGAGTAAAATTGTGTACTTCAGATGAAATAATAGTTTTTATGTAATAATAGCTGTCAGGTGAGTCTGTAGCAGAGATTTATTGAACGTGATATAGTGATTTGTTTTTAAAAGACAGTAATTCAACTGTATTTGGTAACATTATATGGCAGTTGAAATTTAGATAATCTGAAATTTAACTGAACTTCTGAATTTACTGTCATCATTATCCCAAGCCTGATGCCTGCTCTGTGATGTCTGTAATACTTGTGAAAAAAAATTGAAAAAGAAAATATTACAGGATATTTTTATCAATAGGCAAAAAAATCTTGACTTAGTGACCATTGTAAAGTGAGTTATTCAGCTTCTGGAAAAGAGATTTCATTCAGCAGCACTGAAATCTTACTTAGTTGTCATCTATAAATTTGGCATGATCAAAAATTACAAGGAACTGGAAAAAAAAAAGGTCAAGGTCTATGAAAAAATCAAAATTTCAGTTATAATATACTTTTATATTTGCGTTCAAGTAGCTTTGATTGAAGCTCCTGTTTTGATAAGTATAGTAAGGATTTTCATTCTTAATGAGTGCAATTTTCTTATCAGCTTCCAAGAAGAAGTCAATTTCACTTAATAAAATATTGTGGTTTTGAACAGTGTTAAAGGGGCACATAGCTCCTTGTAATCTCTTCCACTTTGTGTTTCTGTGCTTAAATATTCTCTCAAACTGTCCCCATTTGGATGGGTTTTTTTCCTTAGACTTCTTGGAATTCTAGAGAAAAATGCATCTTCACATCACAGCACATTCTTCATCTGTTGAGCAAGTTATAGACTGAACTGTATATTAAAAATGTGAATATCTAGAGGTCTTTTTGCGCTGTTTTCATTTGTAGAATATCACACACATTGTGACACAAAGCTAAATTCAGTAATCTCAGCAGTGACAAATGACTTCCTCAGTGTTATAAGAAATGTGAAAAAGATGAAAAAAAATTTTCTCTCTCTTTGTCGTTTAAGTGATTTTATGACAAAACAGCACTCTGTTAGAATGAGAGAATATTTACTGCAATTGTGCAGTGAAACAAAGATATAGAGAAAATTTTCATATCTTTTAATACCCAACTGTGAATAAATTACAGTCTATTACTTTAGTTATTAGGAGATGGGGGCAAGGGAGAAAGCAAATCCATTACATGGAGGGCAACATTCCTCCTGTGGAGATATATAACCTAAATAAATGTGATATAGGCCTCGTTACAGTTTTCTGTATCAGACTGATGGAACCCCCAGCTAACTGAAGTTCTGTTTTGAAAAATTTAAGTAGTTTCATCTTTGTAATACATAGGCCCTTTTGGTTTTGGAGGTAGTCTAGGAATATGTGAGAGCAAATGGGTACTATAATTATATCTGTGATTCAAAAGTAATATTTTAGAAACTCAAGAATATTTCATTTCTGATGATTAGCAATTTACATTATAATTTCTTTTTCTTTGATTAAACTGGTTAAAACTTGAGTTCCTCTTAACATAAAAAGAAGCTATTTAACCATAGTTTTGTATGAATGTTTAAAATGTGTGAGATTTTAAATAAGCTTTTGAAACATGATGAGTTTTGAAAATTTTTTAATTTTTATAAAATTATTGTGAAATATTCTCACAAGGAAGCTCACTCAAAACAATTACAGATGTTCATTGAAGCTTGCTAGTAAGTTCACATCTCTTCTATATCATGAGAATTCATTTAGGCAAGAACTCTTTTGGTCACAGAACTTCTAAAATCTCTTTTACAGATCAAGTGTATGAGAACTAGGTCTTGTCCTCAAAACTAGCTTGCTTTAGTTGACTCCCAGCATGCTGCTTTTGTTCTCCTCTCATTACGCAAACAAGCAACCAAATTTTTCTAGTTGTACTCCCTTCAACAGGATATTCCTTAGTCTTTCTAGAGTTCTTCTTTTTATCCCCCTTATTTCTATTTTTTACCTTTTCCTAACTCAAAGATGGAAAGTTAATTGTCTTAGGAGAAGGAATAAGAGTGAATCCTCAAATCTGTTCATAAATTTAGAGCTAGGAGTGCAATGCAGAAAGAGGTTGAGGATGTATCCCTTCGTAATCATACTCAAAATTGCTTTGTCCAAACAGAAACTGTGTCGTCTGTCTCATGAAATATATAAAAGTCATATATTCTGTGATTTACAACATGTAGAACTAAGCAGAAGCTAATGCTTCTTGTTGAGAGACAAGCTATAGCAGTTACAATTGTAGAGAGCCTGGGAAGGAACCTTTCAAATCCTTCTGATTTTAGCATCATGTTGCTTATTAAAAACTTTGATAAAGATTAGTTGTAACCACTATCACAATTACAAAGTATTATGGTCTTAATTTAAACATTGATACACCTAGCTTGTTTCTTGTACCATAATCGTGGAACTTCACAAGGACTTCTAAATACCAGCCCAAGATGGTGCCATGGGCACCCAGGATTTAAAGCATGAGACCACTAAATGGGCAGTTACCATTTACTAAAGGAATAGAGCCTTGAGAACTGGGTGCAGATGGTTTTCAGACACAGCATGGAAAACAGAACATGCATCCAGTATTTGTAAAATATGACTTAGTGGAAATAAAAAGGAGGGTGAGTAGATGGTATACAAGACAATGTCAGCTTCTACAAGAGCTGGAAGGAGAGAGAACAGGAAGAGAAGGGTTTTTGGCATGCTGCCTCTTCTGCTTAATGACACTGTCTCCCATCACTGCTGTTACAGCAGATTCCTCCTTTTTGTTTAGTAAAGAAAGAACACAGCTTTCTCGTTTGGCTTTTGTGAATTTCCTTTCCACTCATGCCTTTTGTTATCAACAATTTAAGAGAAAGCAAATAATAGTTTTAAAGAGGAAATTCCATGTGAGACCTGTGCTAGCATTCCGTTGTGACAAGGTGGTTGATACCACCAAACTAAATCTAAGTAAACAGATCAAAAAGTTTTTTACTGTTTTCTCAAAAGCTGTTGAAATAGTTGCAGATAACATGTTCCTACCAAAACTATGAAAGTAGCAAATGTGCTCAAATGTGTAGGTAGATGATTTCAGTTGTGTGAGACTCCTCATCCATAATACACGCATCCTAAAAATTGGACAGGGTGAAGAACAATGTCAAAGTGCTATTTGAAATCTCAAGAACATAAGTACTATAAATGTATTTTTACAGATCTCTAGAAAAGAAGCCCTTGAAGAAATAAGAAATAAAAACCAAGCTATTATTATCAGAGTGTGGGGTATAATGGGTGAAAGAATTATCAATGTAAAATGTATGAACTAATAGGTAAAAAAAAACCCAAACAAGTGACCTAGAGAGCATATTCAACCTTCAGCCTATGGTGGTAGTATTAGGTAGATGAAAACAGTTTTATTATATGTGAAGGTGGAAAACATGTATGTTCACATTATAAAAAAATGTGAAGATTAAAGTTTTGGTATGAGCTACCAGCCTTTTCCTCTTTAATTGAGGATGGGTGAAGGAGAGAGATGAAAAAGGGAAAAGTATGATTCTCCCAGCTTTTGAGTGCCTGAAACTAACAATGAATTAAAAAGATTGTTCAAACAGTTGAGAGGAATAAATAGTTTTTTCTTGTTTATATACTTCTAGTCAGGAATAATGTTTTCTCTACTCTTTGTTATAATCAGTGAAGAATTTAGATTATTTTCTGGCTCTGAAGTTCCGAGAAAAGATCAAGAACTGAGCTATGATACATTTCTACTATCCCTTGTGACTATGGTTTGAATTAAATAAAAAAAAAAAAAAGAAAATGTTAAAGGAAATAACTCATATAGTTAGTTATGAGAGAAGTTTATCAACAGTAATATAGTCAAAGCTTAGCAAGAGTCTAATAGATGCTTTGAAATTAGTGTTTTAAAATAAATTGCTTATAACAAACCCTCTTACAGGTAGTGTTAATGGTTTGCATTCACACAGAAGGGCTATTCAGAGCAATTTGTATATAGTAATACATGTACTTCTGTAGTTCACCACAGAATACAAAATGAGTCTTAGCCAAGTCGCATTCCAATGATACAGTATTTGATGGGTCAGTTCATTATTCTGCATTGCAGTTTTCTGTGGTACACTGGCTACCTGAATTGTAGGTACTGCAATCTGTGGGGAGGAGTCAAGGATCTTGAAATGTATAGAGTAACATATGTTATAGCAAGAGATTTAAAACTTTGATTTTCTGTAGCAGCTATTCAAACAGCAGAACCCTTCAGCCTGCTGGAGAAGAGTCCTCATGCTGCTGACAAATGGTGAAGTAGAAGTCAAGCTAACTGCTTCATACTTCAAAATGTTACCTTTTTTTTTTTCTTGTACAACATTTTTCAAAGCAAGAATCGTCAGCATCCTTGTACTAGTGACTTCTGTCTTTTACAAAACTAGTGCCATAGAGCATGAATGTTAGGAATGCATTTGCACTGTGTATATGGATTGGCTTTGGACAGAATTTGAGAGCTTCGCATTTTGAGTGACTAGCACTGTGAGGTTTCTATTTTTTGGTCATATATCTACACTATGACGGCAGAGAACCCTCTGTTGACTTCATAAAGCCCAGAGGACCTGTGTATATACTTTTTCACAGCTTCCTTATAAGAGTGTCTGCACTAGTGCTGTCGTTTGTGTCAGTAATGTTATTAGCCCATTGAATTAAGATTCACATTGTTATTTCCGTTGGGAGGCTATTTTTACTTTCCTTTTTTATGACCTTCAAAATTATACATGTAGCTGCATGCATCCAAAAAGGTTTTGGAAACTATGCAGACCATGATTAGCTTCAGGACACTCACGGTCTCACAATTTACACATAGTTTGTTTTAGCATCAGTGCAGTCACTTATTTTCATAAATTCTGTGTAGTAACATAACAGCCTAATTCTCTTTCTAGCTTGAATGATAGCAAAAATTTGTATGCCGGTCTATCTGGCACTACTAGTGTTTTTTGTTTGCATGTTTTTTATGGTCCCATTAGGAATACGCATCACAGTCTAATTGCATTTAATCTTTTAATGGCAATGCTTGGAACTTGGAATTTCACGTCACGGTAGCTAGGACCCTATTGAGCATACTATATCTCTAAAACAAAAAGTGTCAGTGTAGAGATTTGTTATAGAAATGTTAGATTGACATGAATTGAGAAAGAAGGAGAACATCTAGTTGTGAGATCACCAGGCAGGCAAAGTTTCAAAAATGCCTGGATTTTTATAACACTTAGATTAGGAGGACTGGATAGCTCTTGCCACTTGTTGTTAGTGTCATTTTTAATCCTGACTAGACCACTGGATATGTGTCTTGGTGCTTCAGTTTTGGACAGCCAACTTGGGTTCATGCACCTTGAGCCAAACTACTGGCTGAACTACTTGGACTCAACCATTTTAGTGGTTGCTAGTATGGATAAGAGCATGAATGTGAGTGAATAAAACTGGGTTTATTTTGATACAAACTTACTTTCCTATCCTGTAAGATCTTGCATTGAGCTTTGCTCTATCTTTGTCAGCATTACAGTATTTCTATGTGTGTAAAACAGTCTATGTCTTTCAGACTCTGCATGTAGCTTTAATTTTAAAGAAAATCTCCATCTCTGCAAAAGGCTCTTATTCACAACTCTATGATTGTGTGAATGTATTAAATTGTCCTCTTCCCTAGAGATTGTTTAGATAACTATAGTTCTAAATTATTTCAGACATCAGGGATTAAACTAAATTTAATCCGTAATAATCCTTTACATGTTGAGTCTGTAGTTTACCACAAGCCTGCAATTAATTCGCTTGGTTATAGACTCCACAGACAATACCTCAACTTTATGTGGGTGCTGTGATTTCGGCAAGTATTTGTATGCATCCATTTGCTAGACATCTGTGTGCTCAGTCTCCAGGTGGCAGGTAAATTAGCTGTAGTGTTATTATGTGTCCATGGGATCCCCTTGGTGGCATGCAGTCCTAAATAAGGAGCACATTTGTGACTAATGAAGGTATTCTGCTGTGAAATGCTCGTTGTTCTTCCCAGGTCATGCTCTCTCACTGATGTATTACTCCTGAGAAAGGCAACTACAAACTAGAAGTGTGCTGTAAATACCATCTTTCAGACAACCTTAGGTTTTCTAAACTGTGTTTTGAGGCTTTGTGTTTTAAATTTCGAGCCAAATTTTCTTATATTGCTTTCATAAATGTCTGATTTTTTTTCTTATTATTTTTCCTGAATCTAAAGCTTCCTTTAGTAGACATTTAAGGTTCAGCTCTGCTTAAATCACAAGGCCCTGTCACGTTGATCTTATTTATAGTTTAAAACATTCATGCTTGTTAACAGTCTATTTATCTTCATAAGTTAATGTGCATGTGGAGAGATGAGACTGTATCCTATTAGGTGCATGATCTTAGGAAAATGAATTATTTCATAATTTGGATAAAACTACTAACTACTAACTGTCATGGAGGAATGTATTACTTTACAAGCTCTTTTCACAAACAAAGGTTAGTTTCCTAAAGATAACGTGGCTCCATTATAAAAGCAGCAGAACTGTGTCTGTTTTACTGAATGTTAGTAGTAGGAGTAACAGCTGTTTCTGGAAGATCAGTAACTGACTCATATGATGATGAATCAATAATGACTACATAATTCAAATTTTAATTTAGTTTATTTTTTTCCTTCCTTCTTCCTTTCTGTTTTGATAAGGATGCCATATGACAGTACTTAACTCTAATATCAAAGAAGACCGCACATTTGAGACATACGGCTGAAGAAAAACCCACTTGATTATTTAAATTAATGAGTAAAGGTATTCTTGGAACAATATGACACAAGAATAAGTGTTAGATAGCAAGAGAAAGACCTCTAGCTGGTCACAGAATTGTGGTGGTAGTGAGTATCCCAGACATGTTCCTTCATTCTCCATTTCTTGAATGCATGAAAGGCTAGGACAAATCAATGATCATGCAAATAATGCAACAGTAAAGGAAAGTAATTAAACTATTCATATCTCTAAACTGGTCTCTACATAATTTTTGAGGTACTATGATTAAAAACTTCCTGCCTTTCAATGTATAAAACAAGTATACCTTTGTGTACATGAGTATAAGTCTCCCTACTTTCTTTAGTTTTTGTATAGAATTGAGCAGTTGAGGGAGGCAAATACCTAAGAGTCTTGAAATATTTGGACATTGTTTAGACAGCTAAGTAGATGAAGACCATATACTTAATTTTACACCATCTCTTTAGAAAAAATTTCACCTCCCGATTTCTAGAGTAATGCTGAGAGATGGTAATCAGTTAATTTCTACACTGCTTTAACCAAGAAACTTTTACTCTGAGAATATATATCAGGAAAAAAATTAAAGATGAACAGATCTAAAAATAAAGCCACAGTTGGATAAGTTAAGTAAAAAACGTTTGTAGGTATTTTCAAAATGTTGACTTAAAACTTTGGCAAAGTATTTCTTTTATATAAACAAAAGGATATCCATTATTTTTCTGAGGAAAAACAAAAAAGCCAAGACAAAAAAAAACCCAAAAAACCAAATAACAAACCACAAAAGAAATCCCAAAACACTTTTCACTTTAAAACAGCTTTGTAGACTGCAAAGTCCCAAGTGGTGCAAAACTAGCAAGACAGATACATTTTAACAAATGAAAAGCTAAGAGTAGACAAATGCAGTCAGAGTGATTTTTATATAATTTGAACAAAATTTTTGATGATTCTTCCATGAGTTTAACTCATTTCTTCCATGAAATTAACTAAAAGAGAAACTATAACCGTAAGATGAAACAGGAGATTTCTATCAGAAAAATGAATGTTCATGTTGTAAAGACAATTGAAGTGGGAATACAAATACTCAGCTGGATAATGACATATATTAATGTCATTATATTCTATTTGTTGGCTGAGAACCTCAGTAGCAGAGAATATCTTAGAAAGCGACACAAAAACTAGCTACATGTAAAAAACTGGTGAATAAGAAAGAGAAACTCATTTAGTTGTATAATTTTTCATTTCTTTTTATATATTTATTTGCCAAATTTGTCTCTGAGGTCCAAGATTTATTATGTTTAAGCTTTTTCTTAATGCAAATCTTATAACTAAACAAACCCAGAATGACAGAACATTTAGGCTACAATACCAAGAAAGAGAAGTGGACTTGAACATTTCTCATAGTTAAGTGTCAGAACCCTGAGTGTATCACAAGGTCTTTATTTTCCTGAATGGCTTCCTTTGGGTGCAACCTTCACACTCTGCCTGTGACTCTCCTGGCACTCCTTCCTTGCCAGAGCCAGGCTGGAATTGAGCCTCTCTCAAGTTTTGCCTCTAGTCCTGTGACAAACCTTGGACCTATGTTGTGTTATTATGTCCTGGCTGGTGAGGGCACTGTCTGATTTGGGAAGAACCATGATTTTCGCCTCATCCTCCCATATGAATAAGTACCACTCATAAGTTCTCATGAATATGTTATCATTTTTAGCTTTCATACATGTGCAGCGTTTTGAGTACATAGTTTTGTTATTGAGGGGTTTCATGTAATGTGCTGTATAGCAATTTTGTCTTTTAAAAAATGTCTGTAACCTACTGGAAGTTCTACCTTGGAAAAAAAAAAAGGATAAAAAGCAAGAGGTTGTTCTTTTTATTTATAGGTTGAGAACTTCAATATCAGACAATTATAATCCACGTGATATAAAGACCAGCTCTTTGAAAAAGAATCGAGAATGTGATAATCGGTTGTCAACACTAGTTTACAAAGAACAGATCTAGTCAAGTGTCTAGCAGTGGGTTTTGAAAGGTTTTCACAAATAAATCTCAGAGAGAAAAAAAATGTAGTCTAGATTTTAATACTTATGAAAGTGTCACTTAAACTAATCTAAAAGGTCAAATATGAGTATTAATTTTGAGATGGAGTCTTTTATCAAAAGCTGACTAGAAGAAAGAATCTGAGTATTATAATTAGCCACGTCAAGCTGGATTCTACAAAGCTGAACACTGGCACTATTTTTACTGAACACTTCTTTAAATAATGATTTTTGAACCTGGTGCAAGATGTCATATACACTTACAGATAGCAGTTTAAAAAAATGAACAGAGTACAGGGTAACATACATCAAAGTTCTGTAAAGGATCAAGTATAGAACGAAACAATTTCAAAATATAAAACCATTCATGTTGGCAGCACTCAAGAATAAAGTGAAAAGAGCAGAATGAAAGGAACTTAAAAGACTTTCTGGGGAATTACATTCATATTGTACATAACATGGGTTGTGAAAAGTATAGCTTGTGTCAAGTGCAGGAAGTACAGCTAAAGGAATTACGTTGAACAACTGCAGCCTTCAAGATTGTTGTTTATGGATTCTGTTGCTCAGCTATGTATATGTCCTGTGGGATGAGAGGCAGTAGTGGAAGAAAGCGTAGATTCAGAGAAGTTAGAGCTACAGGAACTTAATTTGGAGAAAAAGAAGAAAAAGAGAAATTTCTGTAAGTGTCTGTACATTATCAGGTGTATAAAAATATACTTGAAAAAAAAAATGGGTTTATGCTGAACATCAAGGACGGTAGATTGAAAGCTTCCCTGTGCTTTCATTCCAACAAGACAGCAAAAGGAGAACTGAGGCCAGAGGTGATTATAGGCTGTCTTGTGTGTGTCCTGTTTACAGGGCTAATAGTTTTGATTAGTTGTAGTGGAAATGTGAAGATGCAAATGATGTGGAGTTTTTCCAGAGAAAAGTGATGAAGTACTTTGGGCATACTAATGATATTTAACCTTTGACTAAGCAAATGAATTGCTTACTGAAATTCAGATTTTTCTATTTGGATTTTTCAGGTTGCCTACATCTCAAACATACCCACATTGAACTTCATTTCTCTTTCATTTGTTTGTGATTATGGAATTGCTTTTGATGGAAAGAGTGAATTCTCACTCTAAGAATCAATAAGTGTTTTCACCAAGATGAGTGGATAAGTTTACAACTTGACAAAATAACACTAGAAAGTGTAAAGTGCATATATATATATTTTATCTTCTTTGATGGTGGACTAAGCTGCAATGTGTTACATAAAAGGTTAAATTCTGAATATTCAGTATGACTTCTTTGCCTACTGAAGTAAAAATAAGAAATTAAATCTCATGCATTTTGTTGGCATATATTACTACTGACAATAATGATAGCAGAGGAAAGAAATTGAACTTTATTATCTGCAGAAGTTAATTCAGTCAGTGAAGTGACTTGCTTTGATGCATCCTTTAGTCAATTACACAACATTAAGCAGGTATTAAAAGAGAGAAGGCATCAAAGGGTAACCAGACTCATACAATGGACTATTTTAAAAGGTTGAATCAACTAAAATGGACTCCTTTTTTTTTTTTAATTGGAAAGGAAGAAGATTAATGTGCAAAGGTGGTTTTTAATCTAGCGTCAAATATAAGATCAAGGATGCATTCATATTGAAGTAGGACAGAGTATTAATAGATTTTATGCCACAGTTCTTTACTGTTTGGCTTGAACATAGAAATTCAACGTCAAATCTTAAAGGATATGGAAGCAGATGATACAAATCAAATATGCCAGAGACATCACAGTCTCCTTTTCTACTGTTTCTTCTGGTTTTGACCAAGCTAAGTTTAGCAGTCACAATCTGGTCAGCAAGTGCAATACTGTCAAATGGTAAGTAATGGATTAACCTGAAGAATTAGCACTTAATTGTTGTGCAAGACTCAGTCTGAGGAGCTGGCTGAATCAGACAACAGGGTTGGCACCTAAAAGGAAGCTAGTGAGGAGGGTTCCTAATATCTTTAAAAACATGCTCTTTGGGAAGTATACTTTCAGTTTAAAATCTTCACAGAAGGAAAAGTAGTAATAGGCTAAAGATACCTGCAGGCACAAATTTGAGAAACTTCTACCAAAGCATGGAGATAATAACATAAGGAAGAACTGAATAGCCTGAAGAATTCTGATAGTAAAAGTGGCATAACATTCAGCAGTATGGAAGAAGAAAATCTTGTGTGATACACTATAGATCTAGGTCATCAACGTGATACTGCAATAAAAAGACTAAGAATGTAGTTTTAGTCTAAAACATGTACATAGATGCAAGCAAGTAGTAATATATTGAAGAAGATATTAGAGTATCTTGGTATGGAAGGACTACCATGAAAGATTTTTCTGAAAGGAATTCTTAAGAGATTTGTAGAATATACATTTGTACATATATATACACATGCACACATATATATACATGAATACCTTATTCTACCTCAGTGCCTGAGTGCACTTTTTGGGAGTGGAAAGTAATAAAACAAGTGTTAACAAACAGAAGTTGCAGCAAGCGGTATTCCCATGTGATATATAGAAAAAAATCGTCCAGTGCGAGTAATCAGAAACATTAGGATAGGTTGTTAAGAAAGACGGTGGGTTGTCCGTCCACGGAGATGTTTCAAATTTGACTGCACCTTGCACAACCAAGCAAAGAATTGAACTGCATTCCAGTGATCCTTTCCTAATTATTCTATAATTCCGTGGAATGTTAAGAGGAATTGCTTAAAGCAGGATGATAGAGGAAAATAATATTTATTTCACTTGTTTCAGACTCAGTCTTGCAGAATTTTTTCTCTGACTTGAACAAGAATATAATGAAAACCTTTCTTGACTTAAAATACCTGTGATCTAACTAGCATAAGTATGGAGTAGTCACAGCTTCCATTGAGAATAAGAGCTGTGAATGACCAATAATCCTGAAAAAAATCAGTACTTTTTGAATTCAGAATTAAATCCTCATGAGATTCAAATACCATATTTTTTCATCTAAATACACAAAGACCCCATCTGTGAAGTGGGAACAACAAGCCCTTCTTGCTTAATGAGTGTGCTGTGAATATTAAACTCCTTAAATGATTGTCTAGGTACAACAACAAGCAGTACTATAGACAAGCTCAACAGGAAATTATTAATACTATTCTTTCTCCTGCTTTGGTATGAGAAATAGTAAGGTCTGGTTGGACATACTGAATGATGCAAATACAAAATAAAATCGAAGACCTGCCTCATTCCCTAAGCAGTTTTTAGCCTATAGATGGAATCAAGTAGAAGACAAGAGATGAGAAAGTATTACTTGAAATATTGTATAACTTATCTACTATTATGCCACTTTCTAAATCTGAATTTTTCATTAGGTGCTCTTAAGCATAGTGTGAGCATAGAAGTTTTCCAGTGTAACAGATATTTCTGCAAAAACAAATTAAGATGCTATTGTTAATAGTGTACATTGGGAATTTAAGATTTAAAAAAGCCCCTCCTAATGTTAGATATCATCCAAAACTAGGTAATATGAACTCAATAAACTGCTGCCATCGGCAGCTTTCCAGCATCAACCCTCTCTTGCGATCAAACTTGAATTATTAGATGTTGGTGCTTTTAGCCTCAACTCAATGAATTTTAATTTAGAAATATCATCAAACATCTTTTGGGGACTAACATTTATGCAAAATTAAGGTTATGTGGTTATTTTTACCAAATAATCTTTCTCTTGACATCTATTTCCTTAGTACAGATTACGCTGCCCTTAGAATCCTCAGATAAAGCCTACACTAACTTTCAGTGACTAAGCAATGCAAAGTCTGACAGAAGCAATATAATCACACCTAATAAAGAATGCCATAGATGTTTTTAAGATCTCAGGCAGAGCGAGACAGAATACTCCAAATCTGCATGAGTTGTACTGTTAACAGTCAGAGCAGAGGGTCTGCTTGGAAATTGTCTCTTGACCATCTTTCCTGGAGCAGTGTTACTCTTAAACTGTACCTAGGACTTGTTTTGGAGAATGTTAGTTGACATGGGGCCAAAACCATACCAGAGAGTGCCCTAATCATCTACTAGTATAGACAATTACATTTCTATTTATTTTTTCCTCTTATGGTCATAATGTATCTGTCCAAAATGTCAGGACTTCATCAGCTGTAAAAATCCTTAGATTTCATTCAGCAGTTAAATGTAAGGATATGGCTAAGTTGCACAAAGCAAGCTGTGCAAACAATAGCTTGCTCAGAGCCAGATTCAGAGCTTTCACGGTAGAAGCAGTTTAATTCTTGAGCAGTGTAGTGTTCAAGTCAGGTGGAAAGCTCTGATTTTTTCAGAGGGCTAATCAGTCTAGGCAGAGCTCCATATTGTTTTCATTGCCTAATCTGTCTCAAGTATCTTGGTTCTGCCCTGCACTATGCGCTGACATGAAATTAATCCCTTCCTCTTGCAGTACTCAACATATACAGTTTAAGTATAGAATAAGGCAAATTACGGAAAATAAGAATAGATGGGGTTTCTTTGGACTGGCCAGAAGATATTAAACAGAATGGAGTGAAATGGAGGTTCCAGGAAGCAGAGAATTATTCTGGTTTCAACCAAACTCATGGGCAATGCAGGCAGCTGTAGGCACAGGCATAATCACTATGATTTGCAATGGCTTTGCATCTGCTGTTGAAAACAAAGGTACTGAGGCAGAAAGAAAATCTTCAGAAGTGGAAATATGAACCAGATGAACAATTTTACAGCTTTTAAGGAAAAATTATTTTCCTAATAACAGGTATTAGAACAGGTAATCCCCAGAACTGATTTATGGATGGGTGTGTGGGTATATGCCACAATACATCTTTAACCTGCAGCTGTGTGAGTGGGCAAATCATTTTACACCTCTTTCTATTCTCCTTACTCTATTTTTCTTTTCTTATTTATGTAACAATGTCTATAGGGTAAGGACTTTTTCTCTTTGTGTGAACAATACCCAGTATAAGCCTTTAAAGGCTACCCTTCTGCAAGCTAAAAAAGTAAATAATGATAAGGCTTAAATAGTACACATAGTAACAGTGGGCTGAATTCTTCACAAGATGAACACATTCTATGTTCACGTATGACATGTATATTATATGTATACTCACATATATTTTCATAGTATATTCACATATACTACATTCTGAAGAAGAATGTTCCTAAACATTTATTTTGGAAGAAAAGAAAGAATGAAAGCTTATAGAAAATAAGATGGCCATTGAGGTGATGCATGCTTTGTAAGGCAAAAAGAGATTTCTTTGTGAATCTTAAAATATTTCTATCACATTGTCATTTCCTTTTCAATTTAGATTTGCTTTTCAGCACTCAATTGATTACTCCACTTTTCTCTATCCCTGTAAATTTTGAAACTGGCTTTAATCCGTTTGGTTAATCTGCTTTGGAAACTTGGTGTGAATAAAACTAATGAAAATTCCATAATCTCTGTTGCATTTTCAAGGTGTAAATATTAATATTTTCAATGACAAATGCAGCTATTAAAAATACATGTTGATATTGTTTAGTTTTGCAAAAGGCAATCCTTAAAATACCCACCAGTTCAATTTTAACATTACCTAACAGTAAAATGTTGGGATTTTTTTAATAGATTACACAGAGTAACACAACAACACTTTGTAGCAGTTTTGTGTCAGGTTAATACTTTGGTTTTACACTTGCATCTAAATTTTTTACATGAGATAAATTTTTTTTTAAGATTTCAAATTTAGATTAAAACAACATCTGTATTGCAAATCATCAATTAGCTGAACCTGCAGTTCTCCATCTTCCTTCTGCCCTTTGCATATTCTTATCTAATCTTGCACAAACTGATTAAAAGTATTTTGAACTTTACAAAAAATATTCTACATAGCTTGATATTTGTAGATTTGTTTTAAATGCTAATATCACCATTTGGAAGGTCGAAATTGTATATCCCTATCTGCAAAGTTACTAGTGCAATTAAACAAATCCATTTGACATTTTAAAATGTTAACTGTACATTATTGTCCAGTGTAATGAATTAACTTGACAAGAAACATAAGTAGATTTTATTTTTGTTTATTTAAGTATGAATAGGTCTGCATGAATGATAGCACTTCACTGAAATTTACAGTGTGGAAAACTTACAAACCGGAAGACCATAGACAGCATTTAAAAACCTAAGCAAGAAAACCTGATTGCATTAAAGGGAAATATTTCATTTTCCACTATGTAAGAAATGGTGGAGTGTAGCCTCAGTTGCCTTTTGGAATTTCTCAAGGTTTTAGGAATTTTGTTTTCAGTCTGGTTTTGAATCACAAATTACATAGACTTTTTAGTTTCTGCCCCTTTTGTTGATATTCTTATCCCTCCAGTGCTTCTCAGGTCAACAGCTTCAAGTCTTCTTTAGGAGGTGAGATTATTTTTATTTGCTTCACAACACCATGTTGTGTCCTAATTCACTATCTATGGATACATTGGATTATTGTGTTTTGTTATCTCTAAAATCAGATTTACCCAGTTCCCAACGTTGTATTCTTTGAATCCTAAGTGATTCACCACCTGTAATCAGTGTGTAAAGTCCTAGAGTGTCTGATGTTACCTTCTACTTGCACTTTTGAGCGATTCAGTTAAAACTTTCAGTTCTGGAGCTTTTAAGCTGTAGTCTTCTCATAGTAGAACTAATACTATAGTAGTAAAATCTATTCACACATAAGCCCTTGTTCTGAGGTCATTAATAATTCAATCTATGTATCTACTAGTTATGACAGTATCACTTTTATGTTCTGAAAATTTACCCACTTTACACAAGTGTATGAGAGTGCTTCTGCCACATAAAAGTGCATTAGCCATGTAAAGCATGTGGAGATGGTTTCACCTGAGGGAAGATATATTATGTATTATTAAAATTAAAAGATTTCAGAACATCACATCGCATAGATATTGGAAATACACAGAACAAAGACTCTTGACAAGGACAGAAATGGAATTAGGCATGAGGGTTGCAGTCTGTTGTTAACATATGGGTAACTAAAATACGCAGTTACATGTAGAAATCCAGTTCTATCCCTTGCTAGCTTTTTATACAGTGGAGTTATGAAACAGTGCACTATATAAACACATACCTGATGCATAATCTAATTTCTATGACACATCACTAGCTCTCAGGCTACTTAGACTGCTTTAAAAAATCTTCATGGGCAGTTCAAAAATCTGGCTTTTGTTCTATTTCACTGATCGTTTCAAAGCATAGTATCTGAATTTTGTAATGACATCATGTATTTCAAGTGACAGTTTCCTATATGACAGATAACCCTAGAGTATTAGGTAGGTAGGACTTACCAGATTCCTAAGGAGTACAATTAATTGCTTGCATTTTACCTACCTGATATAATTCATATTTCTTCCCATAGGAGGAATATTATTATTAAATAATTATTATCCATTAATACAAATCACATTGCACAAAATAGCTTTTAAAGTAGGGCAATGGCTTCCTGCAAACAGATTTTGCACGAGATTACAATGTTTCATTGAATAAACCACATTAGGTTTGTACTGTAAATTGTAAATAAAACATTGAAAAATCTTATTCTTACTAGATCATGTAATATTTTATCTTCTGTATATACTGAAAAAAAGTTACCTCAAATATTTTTTGCACACCAAAACTGCAAACACTGCTACTAAAATGATGAGGATCTTTTTTAACAAACTATTATTTATCTCTCAGCAGAATGTATTGATTCCTTTTTTTTTTTTTTTTGGTTAGTGGTTAATAGTGTGGAAAAACCTACAGCTGCATTTATCTTTCAATGGTGGTAGGAAATATAAGAGTTGACCAAACTTCAGAAATAGTTTGTGTCGGTTTTGCATTTTAGAAGGTTTTTTTCTACCTATTTCCAATTGCCTTTTGTCTGGCTTCACCATTCAGCCACTGTAGGTGTATCTATTTGCTTCCACTTTCTTATGATGTTGAATTATACAGCTAAATAAATGCCTGAGAGTGCTCAAACAGCCCAGAGTCTGGGGATTAACATCAATGCATGAAATTTAAGTTCTCTACATAGAAGCTTAATTATGGCTTTTCTAATGTTCCCAGAATCTTCCCATTGAACATAAATCATACTTTAATATTCCTCTTTCTCCACATTGCAGAACCAGCTCTGTGCATTCATTATTCTCTCTCAGATGAATTTTAGTAGTTGCCTCACTTTCACCTTCCCATCCATTCTTCTTTTTTAATGTTATAAAGAATTTCATTAGAATCTGGTTTGCAACATGTTGGCATTTTAGTTTTCCTCTAAATAAGCTGCTTCCAAAACCTAAATCTACTGTGTCTCCATTACTTTTGCAGTTTGTTCTCTGTCTCCTCAGCAATTTATTTTTCTTAAATAGTTAAGTGTGTCTCTTTTTTCTTCACCGATTTTCACAGGATTTGCTTTTTTTCCCCCCTCAGTTTTCACACATCTTCATGCTGCTTTACTATTGTCTGTTTTTTGTCTTTAAACTATCATATCATGTAAGTTTCAGTTTCTCCTTATTCTCCCAAATCTTCTCTTGCTGTAGCCTCTCCCTGCCTACTTTTATTATTCTTTCACCATTCTTTCCTATCTGACCTTGTGCAATATGCATTCCAGTTTAGTTCAGTACTTTCTCTACTGGTTAATGTTAAGTAGGAGTGGCAACAGGTTTTAAGGCACATGCAGGTGTTGATCCCAAAGGAGGCTGCCTGCTTAAATACTATAGCTACAGACTGCAAAAATCCTATTTAAAAATACCACTTCTTGTTTTTTAGTAGAACCATAGTAACTTGCTGGGAGAAATCATATTTCTTCTACTAGCTGAAAAGTTACATGAGTTACCTGCTACTGGATTGGTTTTGTTTGGTTTTTATGCAAATGGCTGTTTTAACAAGTTTTTGAAATAAATGGATAATCAATATAATATATGCAAGCAATTCATTGAAAAAATACAGTATCTATAGTAATGATGTCATGAATTGAAGTAAGCTTTTTGTTCAGTGACACGAGTTTTATTATAATTCCAGTGTAAGTCCATTACTATAATTATATGTTTATGTACTTCTTCCTGGTTTTGATGTAAGGCACCGTCTTACAATGGAAACTTTGTTACATGTAGACAATATAACTGGTCTTGCAAATCTGTTTCTCTTTTGAATGGCCGGAACATAATACCCTTTGGCTAGCATTTCATACAACTGAAGCTCCAATTATTCTTAAAATGCAAAGATTCATAAACTTTGGTACATTATACAACAATGTCCCTGTGTGTCCCTCTCATTAAAACCAAGAAAGGATGAATTTATTGTTTTGCATACACTCCTGGACAGTGAAGACAATAAATTATGTTCCATCTCTTCGCATTTCCACATCCCATATTTGTGCCTGACTGCCAAGCTAAATGAAATTTGTTATGATAAATGTTTTATCTTCTTTCTTCATAAGGCAGTCCCAAATCTCTGACCAGTTTCCTTATTGAGCCCCGGAGACTTATAACAATTATTGCTACTGTATTTTTTTCCTGTCAGTTTGATTTATCCTCCCAGCTTGGGCAGAATCTGCCTTTCTGGTCATTTTGTACAGCAGATTTTTCTAAATGGAGAAGCTGCTTTAGATAATATTTCTTTCTGTCTCTTGTTCCTTTCATGCAAATTATGCGTTGAACTAAACTGTATCTTTTACAAACAGCTTGCTGTCAAGAGCAGCTTCTAGAAACACTCCATCTCACAGAGGTATCATGCCTGTTGGAGTTCACAAACAGACTACCCACTGCAGCTTATTGAGAGTGAGATGAAAGTCATACTGAGTCGGAGCAGAAAATTAGTTTCACAAGTATTTTCTCTCTACCAGTGACCAAACCCACCCAATCCCGATTGCTGTGAGGGCAAGGGATATAAAAAGGAGATACTTCTACAATCTTTTCTCCAGAGTGATTGCTGTCATTTACCAATGTCATACTGTCATAATCTTAGGACAGCCCAAGCTCAACTGGAATTGAATGCTGAGGGACTTAGAGATCAACGTGGTTGATTCTGCATGTAAAATAGCAAAAGGAAAACTAGAGAAAATTTGCTGCTGTTTGAGGCAGAGACCGAGGTGACAAAGGAGTTGGGAGAGGCTGAAATCTGCAGTGCCTACTTTGCATCAATCTGGAGCAAGAAAAAAATCTTGGTGGAAAAGGATACATTGTTAGAGAATATTTAAACAAAATGGACATGCATACATTTGGGGGATGTGAAGGGGCACTCACAGTGCCAAGGCAGTTGGCAGATGTAATTGCAAGGCTACTCTCAATTATGTCTGACAGGTCAGAAAGCCAAGAATGAGAATTGGAGGAACTACAGGCTAGTCAGATTCACCTCAGCCCCTAAAAGGATAGGCAAGAAAGTGATTGGGAGCATGGATTTACAAAGGGGAGAGCATGTTTAACCCTTCTGTGGTTATTATTATTTAGTAATAATAATAGTAATAGTGATTACTGGAAAGACCACATCTGGAATATTCCAGGTCATTTTCTTATGATATCATAAGAAAACAACTAACTTCCAACTTTACCACATCAGCAGCATTTGTTCCCTTCCCTTTGTTCCATAAAAAAGATTGGTTCCCCATTTCTCAATCTGAAGCTTATTTCCAGGTCTTTACCAGCTCTTTGTACAGTAAGTGCCTTAGAGTCCCAATAGGCCAGGATTATTATCCATTCATGCTTCTGGCCTTTGATCTTCAGATAGCACTGAATGTGTTTAATGTGCAGGTGTTCTCTGGCATTCCTAGTTCCAGTGACAACGTGCTTTAACCTTCAACATATCACTTCAGACCTTGTTTGGTGCATTACAGTGGTATAATCTTAATTTTTATTATGAAGATTGTTGCTAAAGTATGAGAAGGGACATGATGTAAAGCCATGTAGCACAATACAATGAAAAATGCAGACAGAACTAAAAGTGTTGAGATTGTGACCATTAGCAGCTCAGGGATCAAAGGAGAAAACTAAGAATATATGAAACACTAAGGAAAAAGTATTAAGCTCAAAGATAGCAATTTGGCAGGAATGAAGATTGGCCCACTGTGAGAAGCCATGGAGACTGAGTGAGACTGGCTGGCCACTGGGTATATTGTATATCCTGAAAACAGGGTTTTGTTGCATAGCATGGAAGATGCCTGAAAAAAAAAATGACACAATGGGTAAGGTTATGATTCATAAATGTCAGATGCTGAAGCTACATCCCTATCCTGATTACTGCCTGATATAGGATACATTTTTGATTTTTTTTTTTTGTCCTCAAAGCAATGATTTCCATGAATGAAATTATAGGAATCCTGAGCTCTCTAAACTGCAGGATGAATGTTCAAAAGCCATGTCTGACACACTCAACAGACGGAACTCCTAGGAACATTACTGGGGCTTACAGCAGGACTATGATTCGTCTCATCTGCACACACTAGTCACCATACATTGACAAAAGAGTCTCATGTCATTTGTCTATGTGGCACTACATAGTTTCAAAAGCACTTGGTGCAGGAAGATGACTCTTCAAATTTGGCTGTAGTTTAGAGATCAAATATTTGCTCCACAGACATGTTAATTCACGCATAAATCATTCACTGGAAGACCTAAGCAGTGTGTTGAAATTGTTTCCTTTCATTGAATCTCTTGCAAACATAAGGTAAACTTTCACTTATCTCTACTTGAGTAGGGAGCACAGTCAGAAGAATGTATGGCCCAAGGTCTCTATACTGTGAAGACTTGTAAATCATATGTTAGTAGTGTTCAGAAACTCAGACCAGTCAGATACATGTATCCCACATTTCTTCCAGACATTACATTTTGAAGTATGACAATTAGTATTGCTGTTGTCTTTTATTGCAGCATTAAATGAGGTGAGACATTATTTTGCAGCTGAAGAGACGGTCTTTGAAATTGGTATGTGGGCCACATGATCCACGATCTAAATCTATGTCTTGGACTTTAAGAGGTCTGGCAGATATCCTCAGCTATTGCAGACTCCAATAAATGATATTTAGTTGAATGGCTTGACACCGGTAGCTTGAGATAAGGGTATCACTAGAATCAACTCTTCACATCAGAGTCCATCAGAGAGCATTACATTTTCTGGCTCTGAAATCTGTTTGGAATGACTAGTTGCTTTGAATTCATACTTGGAATGATTGATAGTGAATAGGAATATCCCCTGGCAACATGTGCTGTTACTGAACGTCAATCCAGTAAGTGTTTTGAAGTACAAAGGTGACCTGATTGTTCAGTCTTTTAAACACTGTCAATACAGGAATCTCTAACTCCCTAACCGAGAAGCACTTGTAAAGATACTTTATGACATCAGCAAAATATTTCACTTGAATTTCACAGATCATCATCCAAGTGCCAGGATGCTAATGCCTCCTAGGACTAGACAGTAGCAACCCTGCCTAGTAAGGAACTCCTTTTTGTAGGAAAAATAAAGTTATCATGTTGATGTAGCAAAGCTAATGGAAAAAGCATTTGTAACTAGGCTTTCTCTTGATTCAAGTTCCTAGGAATCAAGCTTTTGCCCTTGTCTAGAATGAATAAAACAGGTCCTTCAGTTGGTACAGCAAGCAGTATTTCAATCCTGATTGTGATTACAGAGCAGAATTGTGTTTTCCTCATTTAGAGTGTTTTAAGTCTAACTAGGACTCACACATTACTTTGAGACCCTGTTCCTTACCATCACTTCCTTTTCAGCAAGGTCTTTTCATTTATGGCCACTTTTTTGCTACCACATTTTTTTCTTCTGAATGTAGACGTCCTGTTTTTATTATTTCTGCAAGACATCTTTGTAAGATTTATACTTACTTACTTGTGATAAGCTTCAAAGTCTTTTACATAGCAACACGTATTCTGAATTCTATCAGATCAGGAAATCGACTTTGCTTTCCCCCCACCCCCCCCAAATATCAATCTGCATCTGTAAAGTTGTCCTGTCACATATTAGATGCTTGCAATTTACTCCATTACTGTGTACAGTCTCCAAAGCTAATTATTAGAATGGTGATTGCACTTTAATTCTGACTTTTCCAGTTTAATTTAGACAGTTTTGAGAAAAAATAAAAAAGCACAAAATTTCAATTAAGTTGTGACGCCTCATTGCATGATTTTATCCTCTTATTCTGAAGTTCATGTTGATCATCTATGTGTTAAATGTAAAAAAGAAAATAATTGCATATACTTAATAACTATAGAATAATATTGTATTTCCAGGTGTTTGGTTGTTGGGCCTGTTTAGTTGTGTAATTGTCATCAAAGTTGTGTTCATTAGTGTCAGTGATATATACTGGAAGAGATGAGTTTAGAACCTCTTCCATTTAATTACTGATATCTTTGTGTGCGTATTTGGCGCAATTCAAGTTCTTAGTGGAAGAAGAGTCCTATCAGATTTTATGTTTTAATCTAATAAAGAAAGGTTGACACTTGTCATCTTAGTTTTGCATAGCCATTATGTTCAAAGTGAGATCTCATGTCTCTTTATTAATTTATTTATTCATGTTAGACCTGGGAATAAAACAATGTTCTAAATAAATATTGATTTAAAAAATATCTTTTTTTAACCCTTGAAAATATAAATATAACTGGACCTACATGTTTTTCAGTAATAACATGAAAAAAAGGCAGCTAAGAGAATGGTTCTGAAATGTATCTTGATTTTAATCTTGTTTTGTTCTTTCTCCTTTTTTCCTCCCACCAGTTCTGTTTACTATGTAAACTGATACTTGTTTCTAACTGTTAGCTGGGCAGGACCTTAAAGATTTGTTCCTTTAAAACTCTACAGATTTATCGATAATGGTGACATAGACCTGGTTCTAAGGTTGGATATGAGACAGGAATACAAGAGATGAGTGTATTATGTGCTCTGACATATGAGCTTTTTGTGGGATCTTGAGCAAATCTGTGTAATTCCTTGTTTCTTACTAACTTATCTTTAAAATATGCAGTTAAATCTGGAGTTACTTTGAAGATTATTGTAGCTTATACACAAAAATTTGAAAGCTGTTCCACAGAGCTAAATCTGTTTCTGACTAGGTAGCAATGTACAAAACCAGAAATCCTTACTCAGGTGCAGAGATGTGAACACATTCACATAAGATGTTTGTTGAGTAGCTGGGCAGTATGTGCTACTTTAATCACTGAAGGCCAAAACCTGTAAGAATAATCTAGAGTTGTATAGTATCTCCTGAAGAAAATTACTTGAGAGTTAGAAGACACTGCAGAAAAATACAAACACTGTGTTTCATCAAAGTTATTTCAGAAGAAACTTCATCATTAGGTTAGAAATATATTAGATTTCTCCTTTATTCCACTAACATTAAAAAGACAGAGTAACATTACATGCAACTAAGAATATATTATTTGACCTTGTGTAATACAGTGTTGGGATGTTGCATTTTTTGGTACTATTTAATTAACAAAGCCTAGTTGTATTCAAAATACGATCTACCCTAATATTCATTTATTCATTAAACGTTGTGTAAGTTTGCCAGTGATCCTATGTAAAGGTCTACAGGATTTCATAAAGATAACATTCTATATTTAATGTGGAAAGGAGTGATTGCTGAGCAGAACAAACAACTTGCTACTGAAGTTTGAATTGGATTTGTAATTGTAGTCTGCTAGGAAGGCATAAAGAATAAAATAACATAGTTTTGCATATTCTTTTCATAGGAACAACTCAGTCTCCAAAAGAGGTATACACATTATGGTGGATCATATCCCTATAATCCTTTATTTAAATAAAAATCACCACGTTTATCATAACTTCTTATAATTATTTATGAATATTTATATTCATAAACTTTTATCTGGTATTGTGGTGTGTTTTATATGTAAATTGAATTTGCTGTTCAAGTAAATCATAATTTCTTTGAGATTAAGCCGGTTTAGAATATTTTCTTTAGTTGATCATTTCATTTATAAGAACAGTGCTGAAGAGAAAATCTTAAGGGAATCTAGGGGAACATGCAAAAAACCTCCAAACCTGGCATTTAAGACTGATGATATAACAGCTTGTTATAATTGCTTTTTGCAGGCATGTTCCAGGTAATTCTTGTGAAATTCATTCTGAATACAAATTTTAGAATAAACTCAATACTCTTAGAGATGCCTTAAAAAGCTGTACTGCCTTCAGCAATAGAAATACTCTATATAGGATCTGTTCTTTGAATCATAATATGTGTCATGAGATGGATGTGATTAAGAAACATCATCAAAACTTACCCAGACTTTATTTATAACTCTTAAGATTCAAGTTTTGTAAAGGCTTATATAATTATTTGTTTGATTACTTTATTGTATTCCTACTATACACCCTGATGGGCTAGACAATCAGTTTCTGATGTTAATAATATATAACTTGTGGACAGATTTAGTTATGAGAAATGTAACATTACTTTAAAGTTGTTTATTGTAAGTAGATTATGCATCAGTGGCTTTTGTATATGGATATGGAGAGAGGAGAGATTGTTTCAGCTCTGAAATGATGGCTACATAACAGCATGGATTTTGAGGACATGAAAGAAGTGGGAGAGGTTTTTGCTTGCTTGTACTTCTGTCTTGAAATATGGAGTTGCCCTGGCCTTTGGCATGTAGGTAAAGATGTGCAGTAATGGATTCTTTTAATTCAAAGGGTCAGTTAGGATATAACTGAGGAAAAAGTATTGGTTTGCTTGATGAGTGTCATGGTTTAGCAAGGAGCTGCTTTTGCTTGGGAACAGGGGAAGCGGGTTGCAGTGAAGACCCAGTAAAAGTTTTTAGACTCTCCTCCGACTCCTGGGTTCAGACCCAACCCCCGACCCGACTGGGCCAATCTGGCGCCTCTGCGATCACTATTTAGGGATGGGAATTTGAGGTGCCAGGCAGGAGNCCCCACGGACTTGCAGGGAGGACTGGTGCGGAGCCACTTGCCCTGAGGTGAGACAAACGGTAGAAGCCACCAGGAACGGACTGACTGAAACCCCCATTCCCTGCCCATCTGCTCTGAGCCCGGGCAGAGGGGAGGAGTGGGGAGCAGGTGGTCTGAAAGGCCTGGTCGGACTGTTCATTGTTGTACCATTCTGTGTTTTGGTTCTGTTTTGGGGTTTTATGCTTAGTTGGTGTTGGATTGTTGTCTCTTTTCTTCCCCAAGCCAAGTAGCCTGGTCTGTTTTGTCCTGCACCTTAAGCGGCAATTAAGCTCTCCCTGCCCTTTAGCAATCCTCAAGTCGGCGGTACTTGAGGCGAATCGGGGTCTTGTGTTCCCTGATGGGCCTAAACCACGACAATGAGAAAGGAAATTTTTTCATAGTGTATGACCATAGTGTATGGAGAATGGTAGAAGTTGAATAATTTTTGGCTTCAAATAAAACACTCAACCTGTTTAAAGTTATTATTTCATTTGTTACCCTTAAATACTTATGTGATGTTGACCTGAGAGTATTTCCAGATTGAATTTAGAACTTCTTGAAAAAACATATTTGCAAACTATCATAACAGAAATGGTTTTAGATTTTAATTTAAACAAAATTAACAAAAAAAAAAGTTAACTTTTCACACAGCTTTGAAATTGCACATTTAACTACTAACATATTTGCCAAACGTTACTGAAAAAGGAATTGTTCTCAACAAGTGTGTCTTAGTGAGAGAATAATAAAAAAAGAAATCTTTTATGTCAGGAAACCACTAAGCCATCATAAATTCAGCTAGAAGCTCCAAGAAGGGCTGTCATGGCTTTTTTAAGTGAAACATGCTACTGACATTGTTTCACTAAAGGCAGCTATTTTCAGTGCCCAGGTGCTGGTGAAGATTCAGAATTCATATTCCTGTGCAGAGGGCTGGCGGTGGGAGCAACCAGTCTGTTCAACTTGAGTAATGTGATTTGAGCACATGATATGAGAAATCCTTGATCTTTCTTCTCTGCTCAGTGTGAGAGAACTAGTTTCTGTTTGTGACCAATTGCATTAATTTTTTTACATTCTTTAAAAATGTATTTTGAATTAATATTCAAACCAGTTCATCTAAGAGTTAGAAACACACCAAATCCTAATTCTAATACTTCAAGAAAACTTAAGAAACCCGTATCACATCAGAAATGATAAAAAAACTCTACTGTACTGTGAACATTTAATGTAAAATTACAAGTGTTGCTGAACAATGTGCTTTACCACAGCTGGAAATTACATGTGGAGGTAGTATAGTAGTTACATATTACTACTTACTTCATAGCAGTTAAAACCAATCATGTTTTATTACTAATATAGCAAACTGGAAAGTAGATGTACTTACGAGTTATAGAAGTGGGGTGGAATGTGAGTAGCAAACAAATTTGTAACATAATTCCAAAAGGTCTACTTTACTAGTATTGGGGGTTGTACTTACTTTAAAGACTTAAGTGAAGGCCTTGGACATGCTTTGTTGTAAATATTTATTTATAAGAAAAGATGAAAACCTGTCAAATTTAATTATGTTAAAAATATAGGGACATACTAGAACAAATGGACATAAGACTGACAAGTAAGTACACTCATGTTCTTGGTCACTGAAACAGTGTAAAAATAAAGAAGGATTTTCAGAATGTAATATACAAAAGTACCCAGAAAATAGAAAGATTCAATAAAACATTCTAACACCTTGGAAAACATTTCCAAATCTAACTATGTACTTTTCAATAATGTTTATTTCCATTTTTAAATGTAACTGTATCTGGTAGAAATTTACTGAAATGACTAGAAGAATTGGTATCTTATCAGAATAGAACATAGTGTTCTGGAATATGAACATATATTCTCCAATCATGTATTCCACAATCAGCTGTGAAACTAGACTTCTGTTGTTGTACATAAAGAAATTCTATTATTTTCATTTAGTCCAATGCTATTGAGATCATTGGGAGTCTTTCTGTAGTTGAAGATTGCCACAGTTGCAGTTAAAGTTTTATCAATGTAATTATCAGCAACAAGATAATTATGTGATTGATGAATCTGAAGACAGTCTTGCTATAAGTAGTTATAATAAAATAAAACCAGATGAGAAATAAGGACTATAGTAAGAAACAAAACAGTGACTGAATTGCATAATTACTATAAAATCTCGTATGTTGCCCATTTTGTTAGAGGCTTCTCTTTCTAATTGCTTTCTTGAAATTTTGTCTCATCTTTAAGGAAGGATGAAATTTTTTTGAAAGAAAGAAATAAACTGAGGAGGGAATTGATTAGGAAACTGGAAATAATACATAGCATTGGGAGAGAAATCTGTAAACACAGAAAAATACAGGTGATTCAAATAATTAAAGGATGAAAGGAAAAGACCTAAGAAAAGCAGATGTGATAACAAATAAATTTCCAAGTAACTTTCTCCGTTTTACATTATCTTTTCTTCTTTTGGGCATTCATTGAGATATCATGTCCCCCAAGCCTAATCAATTACAATTAATTATGTTTAATTTTGGTCAAATATTTTGATCTCAGTACAGACTCCTGTGGTATTTCACTTGTTACAAGCCTCCAAGTAGAGTACAACTCATTAACCATATCTTCTGAGCCAAATCATCCACCCTGTTTGGGTTTTTTTTGGTCCATCTAGCAGTTCAATCATCCAGACCATGTGCCTTGATACATCCTTGATAAAGTCAAGATATTTGGCATCCATGGCTTTCTCCTTGTCTATAGTCTATCCATTTTACTACAGAAACATAATATGGACCTTTAGGAAGGCAATTTGAGACCAAGACAGTTGCAGTCACATTCTCTTTACATCTCATAGTCATCTATGTTATTTTGGAAACTGGATGAAATGCAGATTTTTAGTGTCTGGCTGACAAAGGGGTGATAAGCAGAAGTTCAGATTATTCAGAGGCTGGACATACCTCTGTAATGAAGAAAGCTTATATAAAAGAGGTGAACTTGATTTCAGTGAAGAACTAGAGCTTTTGAAACCAAAAACTGATTGCTTTATGAGCATGGTAAATTCAGCAACAGTGAAAGAGACTATTCTTCATTGTACAGTACCTGTTGTTGGTGAAATCACAGAAATTCTATATCCTTGAACAAAGGTACAACAGGTCTGAAATCTTCTTAAAGGGCCTCTGTAACAATAAGCATGATGAGTTTGTATTCAATGTCCCTGCAGATTCAATCGAGAATCGCCGTATCTCTTCTCAGTTTCAAAAAGGGAAACTGCATGAAAACAAGATGAGCAAAAGAATCCCTACCAGGACAGTAAATAGCTGTTCCAGTTTACCATGACAATGCCAAGTACAAATAGTCATTATGTCACTAGTCACCTAATGTGCAATTTATTATCAGCAGCTACAAAATATGCCAAGTATGTTAAAATAACAGCTGTTACAAATAGCAGTATAGTCAGGTAAGATCTGATCCAATCTTATACACATTGTAGGGGATTGAAAACTATGTTATTTTTCTGGAGATCCATCCTGGTTGCCCATAGATCAAGACTTTTTGTTACTCTCTCTACTTTTCTCACACCATAGAAGATTTTTATAACCCAGTCAGTGCTTTATAAACTGCATGAGACTGGTTTCCTGAAATGTTTTGGGTACTGTATGAATACCATTGCATCCTGTGCATCTTGTGGCGTGCTGCAGAAGACTGTTGTGAATCTCTAAAATGAAACCTAGGTTGTGAGAGAGACAAGGGCCAATTGCAATGTATTGTAGAAAAAAATGAGACTCAGTGACTAGATGATAAAATGAAATCATAGGATCTTTACAGTTGGAAAAGACCTTTAATATCAAGTCCAACCACTAACCTAACCATGTCAAGCCCACGTCCTTCAGCATCTCATTTATGTGGCTTTTAAACATCTCCCGGGATAGTGAGCCAACCGCTTCACTGGATATCCTGATCCAGTGTTTATCAACCCTCTCAGTGAAGAAGTTCTTCCTAAAATCCAGTCTTCCCCTAGCACTACTTGAAGTCATTTCCTCTAGTCCTATCACTTGTTAATTGAGAGAAGAGATCCAACCCCACCTCACTACAGTGTCCTCTCAGGGAGTCATAGAGAGCAAAAAAGTGTCTCTGTACCCTCTTTTCTCCAGGCTAGACAACCCGAGTTTCCTAATAAGACTTGTGCTCCAGATGTTTCTTCGGCTCTGGTGCCCATCTCTGGACATGCTGCAGCCCCTCAGTATTCCTCTTTAGTGAGTGGCCCAAAACTGAACACAGTATTCAAGGTGTTACCACATCAGTGCTGAGTACAGGGATATAGTCACTTCCTTGGTCCTGTTGGCCACACTATTTCTGATACAAGCCAGGATCCACTGGCCTTGGCCACCTGGGCATGCTCTGGCTCATAGTGAGCTGGTACCCCCAGCTCCTTCTCCTCTGGGCAACTTTCCAGCCCCTCTTCCCCAAGCCTGTATGATTGCATGGGGTTGTTGTGGCTCAAGTGCAGGACCTGGCACTTAACATTGTGGAACCTCATACAGTTGGGTCTCAGCCCATTGCTCTAGCCTGTTCAGGTCTCTCTGAAGAGCCTTCCTGCCCTCAAGCAGATCTATGCTCCTACCCAGCTTCATTTAATCTGTGCACTCAACCCCCTCATCTAGATCATTGATGAAGATATTAAACAGAACAGGCCTTAACACTGAGTCCTGGGGAACAGCACTGGTGACTGGCTGCCGACTGGGTTTAACTCCATCAGAATTCAATAGAAGTAAATGTCAAGTGATGCTGATGGCGAGGAGTAGACAAACCTAACTTGCCATTTAAAATAGATTTGCAATCATTTCAATCAAATGGTAGATTTCACTTAAGAAGGACTGATCCTCAAAATATAAACTTGCTCATCATTGTCAGTCTCTAGAGAATTGTTTTGGATTATTAGAAAGGGAATGCGGATCAGAGCCGAGCAAATTATCAAATCTCTGTATAATTGCATGCTCATGCTTTTCCAGAGGACACACAGTTTGCACAAGAGTGATGCAAAGCTGGGAGATTTAGGGAAGCAGGGTATTCACAATGAAAGATATGGAAAAACCTTACACCTGGGACTCTTTATAAAAAAGTTTTGAAAAAAGATGTCTCAGGAAGGATACAATCAAAAGGTTTATTGAGGTTTCATATGGGTTACATAGGAAGAGCAGAAAGTCATGACATATATCTTCTGATATAAAAACTAAGGCTATCATTTTACAGTAATAGAAATCCCATTCATAATAGATGAAAGAAAGTAGCTCTTCATGTATTTGTTAGTCTAGCAATGGAACTAGCAGCCACAGGACATTATGACATGTAAAAACATACAAGGACTTGTGTTGCCGGCGACTTCCGGCAACTTCTATCCGGTCAGTGACCACGAGGACCAGCCTGCGTCCTCGGGCCAAATGAGCACTGACATCTATGAGATGGATGCAGCAAATGGCGTTTATTGCGTGGTTACTTCGGTTTATATACTCTCCTCCTATCACTATCGCACGCATGCTCGGGGAGGTCCCTACGTCTTTCCATACATCGCGAGATCTTCCGAGCGCCGATCCCTACAGACTTGACAGAAGGCCAAAGCACTTTCAAACAATTTTTTATTGTGTTTATTTATTTGTTTGTTTCTGTCATGTAAATTAAATGGAATGATTTTAAAACAAGCCAAGTGTTTCTAACTCGCTGACTATTCAGTTTGAGAACTGACCTCCGATTTGAAATGTGTAATTGATTTTCTAAACAGAATTAAAAGTGAGTGTTGAGAACAAACCTTTGCAAATGGCTTGTTTTGGCAAATAACTTGTTATAGACCTTTAACAATTACTAGACCTTTCATAGGTAATTCAACAAAACCAAATTTTAAATATTTCTTTTTTGCAAGCTTTGCCTTCAAAGAACATGCACAGAAAAGCCATGCCATTCTCTTTACTGTATATTCCATATTTTAACAGCTCTATCAATCTAAGTTTAAACATAGCACAGAAACCATTGTTATTACCTATTTCAATTATCTAACAGATGTGTTGACATATTTCAGTTTAGGCTTTTCTTGGAAAAGTAAACATGCACTGAGGTCTGAATTTTCTGTTTGATATGTATTAAAGTCTTTCTTGATAATCCTTTTCAAACACAATGATTGCCAAAAATCTGAGTGTAGAGATAGATGCTCTGATGAAAAGCAAATAAAATTCTTTGCTTGCAACAGTTGAAGTTTTGAGTATACAAGGGGGAGAAAATCAAGGTAAAATGGAACCAAATAAAACAAACAGTGAGGAAAAGATGGATTTGACAAGAAGAGAAGTTTTGCTAATATTTTTTTTAATCCAAAAGTTTATTTTCCTCAGTTCACTCCAAAATACAGCTGTTACTACCTTTGATATGGAAAAATAGGCTTGTTATTTAACATGTACTGTGAACTGTAACACTTCTTAGCACTTCTTAGTTTTAAAAAAAGACCCTTCTAAATTACATGATAGATTATAAAAGTCATTATAAAGGACTAGGGATTCAGAGCAATATTTCTACATGTAAGAATTTTAATAATTTGTAGATTTCAATACAATAATTCCTTCAAATATATCGTTTTCTTTAGCAAACTCTGCTGATACTGGTCTACAAAGTTATTTCTTGCTTTCTCCTTCATTGGTGCTACTGTACTCTGTACTGTGAGATCAGTAATGGTTTCATCTAAGGTTTCAAAAGCTTGCTAGTATGGGTGGGAGCTGTTGCTGCTACTAGGCCTGGTGGTGGTATTGCATGTGTGAGTAGATATCCTTGAGTGGATTGTGCTTTCATTTTAATTTAGTTCTTGATTCTGTTATTATTTGAAGTGGAAGGCATGCTTGATGCCTGATAGAAGTGGCTTGTGAAGCTGAATATTCATTTTTCTCAGTTGCTGAGCATTAGGAATTAGTTTGGTACTAACATGTTACAGTTGCTTGAGTTCTTTCATGTACAAAACATTTGTTCCTGAAAACTTAAATTTGCGATTTATGTGAGTGATTTGTTCCAATCATATAAACCTGTTGTTAAAACTGAATCTTAGGTTTCACCCTTTAGTGGACTGACCTTGGCTGAACATCCTCCCTCTCAATAGAGAAGGAGAGAAATATATGATCAGAAGTTCAAGGATTGAGATAAGGACAGGGAGAGAAAGACAGAGAGCCCCTGACAGTTACGTTCACAGGCAAAAAAGACTCAACTTAAAGAAATTAATTTCATTTATTACTAATCAAATCAGAGTAGGATCATCTTAAAATTCTTTCCCTCCCCGCTCCCTTCTTTCCAGGTTCAACTTCACTCCTAATATTCTCACCTTCCTCCTCTCTGAATGGTGCAGGGGGATAAGGAATGGGGGTTGTGGTCAGTTCATTACATGTTGTCCCTGCCACTCTTTCCTCCTCATATTCTTCCCCAGCTTCAGTGTGAGTCCTTCCCACAGGCTTCAGTCCTTCAGGAACAGGCTGTTTCAGTGTTATACCAGGTATAGATTTTAACCAGTAAGTGATGAGGGTTTTTTATTTTTTAACTCCCAGATAATTCCCCCGTCAAGGTGGGGATTCAGGAGATTTTGTGAGGATGAAGGAGGAAGTGCGTTCAGTTTGGGTAGGATGCATCCACCCTGTCCCTCTGCTGGGCAGCAAGTGGTTAATCTCACTAAGTGAGGATCACCCCTGTTGTCTGTCTTCTACCCATCTATACTACTGAAGACAGTCCTGAATTCTGCCTGAGACTGAGGTGCACAGTATATCTGAGGTGTGATAGTTTTACGTTGTTAACTCTCACATTATCTGACTGTGTTCCATGAAGGCTATGGAGTAGCCTGTGTGTCCTGTTCAAAGGGATCCTTTCATGGTCCTGTCTAATCTTCATGAACACAGCACGTGTTCAGGCCCCTGCAACTGAATTCCCAAGATACATGGTAAAAAGGCAGCTCCTTAGTCACCTTGATATAAGTGGAAAAGCGTAGTCTCGGGAGCATCTCTCTTATAACATCCGTAGCTGTCTCATTTCACCAAGCACGCCTACTTCAGTTTCCTCCAAGCTGGAACGTGGGGGATGATCACCACTGTTTGCTCTCTTTATGACTTTAATGACTTTAAAGTTTATTCTTGCAATTTATGGTTGAATGAATTGACATCTATCAGATACTTAATTTGTATTTAAATATTTTTCATTAATTAATGCAGATTATTGCTGTAGAACACAGACTGCTAATTGTACACCGAAGCGGTAAAATTACACACTCTTCTATATAAAAGAATGTTTTTCTCTGGTTTGCAAAGTTCTCAGTGTTTTTAGCACATAGGGACCTTAATGTAACACTTTTTGGTTTAGGATGCCTATCATTTTCACTCTTTTGAATTGTAAATGATTGCTTTGTTGTTCACTGTCTATTTTATAGAAGTCTGTTTCATTTAGCATGCTAAGTGATGATTGCTACAGTTCAGACAAAACGTAACTGGATTAGGTTCCGTGTAATAGATCAGATGCTCTTCTAAGTTCCCTCTGAAATTAGATCTAATGTAGCTCTTTTATAAAATAATTATAAACCAAAGTGGATTTACTAGTATGTCTCTCACTGTTTCCTTTCTCATCAGCACTGTGTACAGTGCTATGTGAACTGGCTGTCCAAGCCTGATGCAGTAGCAGTTGCATGCCACATCCCCTTGCAGTCCCATTTGCTTCCCCTGTTCAGCCTGGACTGTTTCTTCCCTTAGATTTTGCTGCTTGAACATGTTCATTTAGAACCTTTATTAGATGTAATAGGTTATTTTGTAGCATTTCTCTTTTTTTTTTTGCTGTTATTAAGGAAGACCATTAAAAGAATAGTAAAATTCAAATAATTTATGCATTCTGATTAATAAGTTCCCTGAGGGTTAAAAGAAACTTCAGCATTTTCTCTGTAGTGCCGTGACAATGAATCATTAGCAATGCCCAATGTGCCCAAGTCCCAGGTGCACATCTTTCTAAAACAACAGACACAAAACCAGCAGTATTTTTTTTCTCATTCATCAACTTTATGAAGCCAAATTGGCTTTCTGGAATCCCCACAGCAATTTGCAAATAGTGTATGAAATCAAATATTCCTACCTTCACGGTGCACAGGGAAAAGAAAAAGAAAATAGCTTTGCTATCAGTGCTCTGACATGCTGTTTCAGTGATACTTACTATCCAGTCAGACACTGCCAGAAATAAGATGCTAGTTCTAGACACTGAGAAAAATACCATTTACAAAAATCTTCTGCACATTTCTGTTCTTCACATTTCCTATTTATTCTCTCGGCACTGTTAACCTTGATAGTTTTGTCTTTTAGGACACGTATTTGTTTGTGCAAGTCCATCTTGATAGTTTTCAGAAATTCTGGAGTGCTGCTTCTCTTCTCGTTCTAGTTGATTGGGGCTTAGGGAAGTGTGTGAATTGGATGACCTCTCAAGGTCCATTGCTCTCTCCTCTGATTCATTAAGATTACCTATGCATATTTTTTATCCTCTGATGTGCTATGTAGTATTTAAGTCCCTAGATATTTGCCATCTGTGTCTGTAGGCAGAATGAAAATCTTTTTCAGTGTTATTTTGTCCTGTTTTCTATTGTTCATGTAATTTTAATAGAAAAAAGATAGTTTGTCTTTTCCACTTGAAATGGAATAGTCACTGTGGAAGAAGTTTGCATTTGTATGTTCTCTCGGATTATGTAAAATTGTGCATATTATTAATCTCTTTTGTACTTTTTTTTCTGTTTTGGTGACCTGTATCAAAGGTGACTGATAGACTTAAATAAATGATAGGTTACCTGACATATGGTAGGTCTCCAGAATTTCTTATCAGTGCAGAAGCCATTAAAAAAATATTTAATTTGAGGTCAGATGTGAAAACTCAAAAGGATATAACAGGACAAGAGTATGGTAAATGCTTTGTCTTTAGACCAAAACTTTACCAAGCCTGTTCTCTTTACACTATCTATTCAGAACAGATACAACAGAACTTAGATATAACTGGTTCAAATTTGATAAATAAAAAAAAACCATCCTTTTCTATGCAATATAAATGATACTGTTTGTCAAAGACAACTGAAGGGTAAGACTTCAGCCTGAATAAAATATATGTGTATGTAGACATACATAGGTTTCATGTGAGTTTTGAAAGAGATTCTTTTACAACATGTTAGCTCCCTTCAGATTTTTTGAGCATCTGTTTCCCAGTAGCTCTGAATGCCTTTGGAAAGAACTGCCAACATAATGTAATGATGAAACGAGCCAATGCCTACAGCTCCTGAAACTGCAAGTCATTGGTTATCAGTGGAAGTCTCCTATCCTTCCAAACTGTTGGGAAGTGCTGTCTAGCGGTCAGTTGCATCAGTGTACTTCTAAAGCAAATACTTTCACCAAGCACTGGCAACTTTCAACTGCAGCCACCACCTGTATAGTTCTACACCACTGAGAAGCCTGGTGAATTATTCTGCCCAGATCTCCACGCAAGAATAGTTATTTTACTTTTGATACCTCTGACATTTTTATTCTTGGAAAGTCTCTGTTGCTCTTGCAGTATCTTTGTCTTTTACTGATATTTTCAGTGTTAAGTTACAGGAAACAGATTATAATTGTGTCCTTCTTTTTCTTTAAGGTCAAAGATACTTACGAACATGTCTTAAGATTTTTACTGAAATAATTGTGTGCTATCAGGATTTTACAGCAAGAACTTCAAAACCTGAAAATAAATTAAGAACATCTGTAAGAAACTCAATCATTAGTGGTGGGACTTACTAGGCACACTATCCTTTAGAGATAAAACACGATTAGATCTCCTAGTGTCTGATAAGTCATAATGCTATAATAAACATGATATTTTTGGGCAATTCTGCTCTGATCTGGCTGGGTATTTGATGTCTGAAGGGAAACTGTCATGTGAGCTCAAACATCTTCTGAGTATAAGCAGCAATACACTCTTTCTGCTCCACCAGGCTTTCTGTTTTCATGCAGCAGCTAGGAACCTAATGCATTGGAGATCTCTGTGCTTTTAGCAAATAGTGCAAGTTTTCCATGGGAAAATCACCTAAAAATATTTGATTATAAGCTATTTAAAAATGCCTAATAACAGCTGTTTATACCCTGTTGTTCTCTGGTATATCTATCTCCTTAATCTTTCCTGGGGTTTGGTTTTGCAGTACTTTTTTTTGCTGATACCCTGATTATCCATACACATGCAAAAGTAGATATCCTTTTAGCCTGAATCCCTAGATGAATCTTCAGTTTGAACTCGATCAACCACAGTTAGGCCAATTTAGTTTATCTTTTTGGTAGTAAACTTACCCTTCCTCTGTGTGTATTGGTAATGGACTTTGTTTAAGGTGAGATTTCATATGCCTGACAGATCAATAACTCAAAATTAACAATGAAACTTGAAATTTGATTTCCAAGGACTGGAGTATCTTTCTTTACCAAAGTTATAAAGACAACTCTGAAACACCATGTATGGTGTATCTCACTTCTAGCTCATTTGTCCCAAGCCCACTATGCCTGTTTGAGCACTCTGCAATAAGCAAGCTGTAAACAAAATTGTACAAACAATGATTATTTTCAAAGCATCTGTTATATGTGGGTGTAGAAAGTCCTGACTCTCTCTCATCAAACTCTTCACTCCATCCTTTGTGGGGTAGATAAGGAGAAACTTACTGAGAACTAATTCATTAAAATGCAGTTATTAGTTCATGTGGTATGTGTACCACATATTGGAAAAAAAATGGTAGTTCAGGTTTTGTCTGTCTTTAGTATGGTTTGAGTGGGTTCAGGAAACATATTGTTATAGTAAGGAAATGTGTTTGCCAAGGATATGGAAATTAGTTCCTGTTGTGATCTTCATGAAGGAGCAACCTCAACAGACTATGAATAAATGCATTTATGTAAAATTCTCCATAGATGAACCTCATGGTCCTCTTGAGGAGAAGAATGTAAAAAAAGGAGGCTTTTAAGTGCTACAGTGGTTGCAATTAGCTGACAGGAGTAGCAGTTTCTCCTTAACTTCATCTTCCTTGAAAGCAAAGCAAGTCCTTATTGTAACCATTAATCTGTTGTTGACAAGAGGCTAGTTGTACCTAACAATTGCATATAGAAATAGACTGAGCGTCAGTTTCTCATCTGCTTTGTTATCCACTAGATCCTGCGTTATCTATCTGCTTTCTAGCTCTATGTAGATAATTCTTTCATACACATGCCTGCACCTGCTATATGACTTCTTTCAGCTAGCAAATCCTTTCAGATGAAGAACTATACTTTATGCACATTATATAGTACAATAGGTTTCTATTGTCTTTGCATGAGAAAATATTAATGGTTAAAAAAGTACTCTAAGGCAATCCTACACTCATTAGAAGTGTATCTGGTAAAACAGTAATTTCCAGGCTGTGGGGGTGTGGGGATTTCTTGTTTCATTTCATTAATGCAATGAATAGTGCAGAGAGGAATTTTTCATATGGCAAATGAAATGTAAACTTTGAACAGTCAATTGATTTTTTTCAACTGAAATCTAAGAGCACAAAGGTGATGCATTAACTGAGGTTCAGAAAATGGCATTAAGATAAGAGGAAAAAGGTGGTTGTGTGTCAGACCAAAAATTCAACTAGTCTACTAACCTATGTCCATCAGAGCTTAAAAAGCAAATGTCTAATAGTAAGAACAGCACACATAATGGTTTTCATTTGAACTGTTCTCAAGTTTGAATTGATTTTGGTTCACAAGACCAAACGTGGTTTCAATGTGTTTGCTTTCCTGTAATTTTACAGTTTACTTTGAAGACTCTGTAAAAATCTAGCATTCACAACATCATGTGGCACTCCTGCATTGTCTGAGCAACCACCTCCTTTGTTATGAATCTGCCTTACACTACTTTCATATTATTTCTCTAGTTCTTATATTGGAAGAGACAGTGTGCAACTTCTCTATTATCTAGTGCCTCTGTGTCAGTTTGACTCTGATATCTCTCTTTTCAGGAGACACAAGTCATTTGAAGATGCCAAGTCCCTCTGTTTTTCCATACAGGAAGAATCCAATACCACTGAGCATTCTTATCAACATGCTCTGAATCTTTCTCTGCCTTATTAGATCTCACTTTGGAGGACTTAAATAGCAGCATAATAATATTCCGTTTCATTCTCTGTGCCTTTCCTAATAATTGATAATGTTGCATTTGGGTTTTGGGTTGCTAGTAAGTACCAAGATACTGGTTCCGCAGAGTAGTCATAATACCACAGTGTCCACTTAATCAGCTCAGGGCCCATCATTTCATTTGTACGTGTTTTACACAGGCACATTACCCTTGTGCTTCACTTTCTGTTTCCCTGCACATATGTATTTCCACTGTTGGTTTCTGTGTTCCAGATGAGTAAGACTCACTTACTTGTCATGCATAGTATGTGAGATATTTCTCTGCATAGAGCAGAGAAATCACAAACCTGGATAGCTTGCTTTTATTTTTTTTCCCTCCTGTCAGGCAGTTTACATCCCTAGGATTTGAAAATGCTGATTTGTCTGCAAAAAAAATGCAGTACGCAGACAACAAACACATTTGTATAAGGAACTGATGCTGAAACTTGAGGTTTGATATGTCCAAAAACACAGGCTTCAGACAGCTGTCCTAATGTTTCTTCCATCAATTCTTTTCTGCCCTTGACAAATCTACAGAGCTATATCATGCGCTATACAGGGCTACTACCTGCCTCTGGTTGTAATATGCTTCAGGTAAAGAGTATACACTTGTCTCACTGCTGCACTTGATAAATTAGTTTTTAATGATAGGGTTTTTTTTTTCCCCCCACATTACATTAGCGTTTATGTTTATATGCAGTATTAATGTCTTCAGTAACATTTAATGATTCTGTCCATGATACTTTATTTTACTCATCTTTTCTCTTTTTTTCCATTATCTTCTTTTCTCTTGGAATAATTTACTACTAATATTGTCCAAGGAATTCTGTCCAATTTTGCTGAGAGTTTTATCACTGTCATTCTAGTAAGTGTTTTACAAATCAATCTTAAGAGTAGAAATTATACAGACATTCCTGACAACTTGCCGTCAGTGTCTTTGAACTCATATTTCCAGCTTTCCCTGAAGGCACAGGAAGGTCTTAATGGTGTTTGCCGTACTATTAAATTTCCCCAACTGCCAGAATAATCTGTGTTGTACAATGTCTTCAGTGTGGGGGAAAGAATGATTTATCAAGGTCGAGTCTTATTGTCTTTGATTGATTTTTAGTTTGGGTATTAGAAAAATTGCATATGTTTGAGGGAGTGACCGCCTAAGTATCTCAGATTCGAAAGTCTTTGAAAAGCACATCTATCACAGCAGCTGAGCTCATCTCATGTAAAGTGTTCACAAGCTATTTATTATGTCTATTGAACTTTAAAAAAATATATAGGATAACTCTAAAAATTATATGCAATTTTTCATTTGTCTTCTCCCATTGCACTTTGAAAATTACTTTAAAAGGTATTTCTTTAGAGCTCTGAATCTTCAGATTTCATTTCTTTGAACAGCTGTAGAGTTGATCAGAACACCCTTTCATCCAGGAGTGTACTACAAATTGTTTTAAAATAAGGAAAATGGTTTTCTTTGCACAATTTTTTTAAATTGAACTTATTTCTTCCTGGCTTCCTTGTACTAATTTATATAATTACAGAAGAATTAAAACTGGAAAGAACCTCAAGGGTTCTCTAATCCAAACTTCCATGGAAAGCAGAGCCAGCACATGGGCAGATCAGGTTGCTCAGGTCTTTATCCATGTAAGTCTTAAAAACCTCCAAAATCGGAGACTACACAACCTGTTTGGGCAACCTACTCTCCTAGGGTAAATTGTTTTTCACTTATGTCCACACCTTACCAGCCATAAGTCTTGTCCTTCCATAAAGCACTGCTGCGAAGAGACAACCTTTATCTTCTCAGTAACCAGTACACAGGTATGAGCAAGCTACTATTAGATCACTCTGAAGCTGTCTTTTCTCCAGGCTGAATAAGCCACACTAGAGTCTCTCTTAATAGGACAAGCTCCTTATTAATCTAGGATTCTCTGATGAACTCACTTCAATTAATTGTAGGAGTTTACTACAGGCTACCTGATCAGAAAGAGGAAGTCAATGAGGCCTTTTAGAGATGGCTCAAATTAGTACTGTGTCCAGCTCTAGGCTCCTTAGCTCAAGAGAGACAGGGAACTTCTGGAGAGAGTCTAGCAGAGGGCTATCAAGATGATCAGGAAACTGAAACATCCCTTACAAGGAAAGGCTGCAAAACCTGGGGCTCATTACATTTATAATAAAAAACACTAAAGGAGTGTTGATAATCTGAAGTTATTTGAAGATAGTCTGAAGGAGCACTGTTTTCACATTGAGAATGTACTTATTTTGGTTCTCAATACTGTCAAATAGGCAGATTCACACAATACAGCACTCATCATACCTTACTATTTCTATTTCAATTCATCAGCATTTTTTTGTACTCCATACTTTATTTTTTTCTTGAAGATCTTTCCGAATTTCAAGAAGTCACATATTTATGGAATAGTTTTTCATATGACATCTTGGTGTTTTCTTCGACACATGGAGTAAGAGCTGAAGTAGCAGTAGGGGTAATCTTCCTTCATAGAACAGAAAAAGGTAATGTATTTACACTTCTCGAGTTTGTTTATAGCAATGAATTAGCATTTGTTCCACGCAGTGCAATTTAAAATCACTTTTCTGTAATTCTCTTTTTTATAGTTGCAAATAATTGCTATGTGAAAAATGAACACATAGTAGAAAAATGTTAAACGAGTAATCTCATTTTAAACACATTTATTCTATTAGCTCCCATTTATTTGAGAGGACTGCACAGTGTTACCATGTATACCCTGGGGCACTAGAAATCCATTGACATAGAATTTTTGCACAATCCATTTATTTAGTTCCTCCATGAATTATAGCAGATCCTGGTGTTTCATAAGTATGTAAGCTTTCTCTTTTATGGGAAGAACTTGATTGCCCAATTGCCTTGTTATATGGTTATTCCATAGCTGAGGAGATAAGAGATGCAAACGTTCTTGAAACAGACAGCCTGCAACTGCAAGTTTCAAGAACAATACAGGCATGAAATTGAGCTATTCTTAAAAGTCTTGACAGAGATGTAATACCAGCAAAAATAAGCACCTTGGAAGCAAGAGGGATGATTAGGTAAGATTACAATTAGCAAGCAAATTTGGTTTTAATGTCTGGCCTTCTTAGCTTCTTTCTTCTGCTGTACTAGTAGAAACGAGTGTTATACTGTCAGTTCTGTGTGCTGCCCCCTTCACTAGTGCATATCTACACTTACAGAGTCAAGCTCTTGATATTGCAGGTACCTTCTCCTACTGGGGTATCTGAGTCCATGGGACTGGTTTCAAACATTTGCCACTGTACACAGCTGTGCTACAAGTTGCAATTATATCAGAATTGCATTGCAGTAGCATTATTTATGCTCCTACAGATGATGTTGTCTGGAGTTATGTATTAAGACAGGTTAACTTCACAATTTAGGCCTAAACAAGGAACAGAACCATTCCTATCTAAGTATGACTTGGTACACCAAAGTGCAGTGATGATCAATGTAGGCAGTATAGCTTGTCTTGGTGTATCACTCCAACAATAACAATGAAGTAAAACTTGGCCAGTAAAGTCAAGAGGTTTTCAGGGATAAAGCCATGTTAGGCGTTGATAAAATTGGCTGTAAGAGTGGCAATGCATTTATAAAGAAACCCTGTAGTTAGTGTTGTCATGTTTCATTTTGATTTGCAGATATTAAGAAATCTTAACTCAATGACACCACAGTTTAATATCTCCCTCAGATATTAAGCCTGTAGTTTTGTCTCTGCTGAGTCTTCTGCTGTTTCTTGTAAAGTTCATATTCTTCATCAAGAAACAGAGAAATTTTCTTTTAATAAGCCTAAAAGGTCACAGTGCTATTGTAAAGTTCCTTCTTGTAACAACTTCCTAAAGTCCAGCTTCTTGTCTCTCTTTTTTGAGAGCCCAGCTGTGGCTTTGCAAATTACCCATACTAGTCAAATGATAATATTGTTTACAAACCAGGAAATTTAAAATTAAGCAAGTGTACCCACATATGTGTAATAAGCTATTCCAGTTTCTTCTCAGTATTTGCTAAAAGAGACATTGCTATTTCTGTTAATTTCACTGGAACTGATGACCCCAGAGGAATTAAACAGGAGCCTACAAGATGTGAATCATAGCTTCATTTTAGAAAAACCTAAACATTTACATTTAGGATTTTTTGTTTGTTTGTTTATTTTGATACAAAAGTATAATCTCTTTCAACAGTAGCTATATGTTCATTTTGGAGTATTTGACAGAATGTTTTGCAGACATCAGTAATATTGGGTTCAGGCACGAAAGTGTTAGATGGTTAATTAAAGTTACCTGTTCCTATCAAGTTACATACACCACAGTAGACAATGAAGAATGGATCTGTCCTTGACCCTCACCATTTGCAGCTGCATGCTCACTCAGACTGGAATGATTAAAAGGGGAAAATTCACCTATGGGCCTTAAGGTTAAAAAAAAAGCGCGTTTGTGGGTTGTTTTTCTGAGTTGTTTCTCCTCTTCTTACTCTGATACAGAAAGAGGACTTTGTCTAGGATTTAGTAGTTTAAATACAGAATTTTGAATGTGTTACTTCTGAAGTGAAAAAGCATCAGAAAAAGATTTCAGGCTAGAAACGTTGGCCAAGACACTGAATATTTGTATTTGTTCATGTTAGGAAAGTAAGTGCAATAAAAGCTATAAGAACACAGCTTTGTTTACTTGAGAGAAGTGTTTCCTGTGTTTTGGTTTGTTTGGGTATTTTCCCTTCTGTTTTTCAGATACAATGTTAAAAAAAACTCAAGTGTTTGTAAATGGCCAAATGTTTGTTAATGCTTGGTTGTATTTGAGCAACTCTAGAGTTAACTACTTTTCCCTGCAATAACCAGAGGAACTTTCTGGTCCTTTGCTTTAGTATGCTTAGGCTATGCATGGTCACTGAAAGAAACTGAAAACAACTGTTTCTTTATTCTGAACACTAAGATAATCAATTCAGTCACTCTTTTAAATTGAATAGTTTGTAATAAATGTAGTAAACCAGGAGGGACTGAGAGAAGGCTGACTTCAGGTATGTAATTTTATACTGTGATTTTTCACAAAGAATGAAAATGGCACAATTTTTTCATAACTTGTTTTGCTGTTTTAATTCTTCAGTTCAATTAAAACTAATGAAAATGCCCTGTTCTTTTGAAGTGTTTTATTTATTGATATTCCCTACATTATCTTTAATGTACTGTATTGCAATTTCTTAAACTTTAAGACAGACATGATGTGTACTATTAGAAGTGAATTGAAAAGTTTAATGCTTTGAATGTACTGCTCTCCAGCTTTTTCTCATTTGGCGTTTGTAGTTTCTGTTGAGGTTGTTTTGGGTTTTGTTTACATTTTCTTACAGCTCTAGTCTTCAGTGGATCTTAGCACATGTCTTTATTTTGTTAGAGAAATGGTTTTCCTTTATATTTCTCTTTCATTTTTCCATTTCACTTAACTTTGCTATGGAATTCAAAACCATAACATTGTCACAGGTATATTCAGTCAGACTCACAACCTATTTGTTATAAGTTACTATAAATGTCTTGAATGTGATCATGCAAACATAAAATAGATGTGTTCCATTTTCTTGTTTGGTTGTTTTCTTCTGTGTAAAGAGCAGAGATTTCTTTTATCCTGTTTTCATTTTTAGTGCACTATTGCAAAGATTAAAATAAGACAATAAAACAAAAACCCAACAACTTTCTAGTGTTCTAGTTCACATTGTTCGGAGGTTTCTGTGTGGAAACAAAGAGGTTACAACTTTTGACTTTGTTCATCTTAAATTTTACTTTTAATTTACCTAAAAGGGAGGGTGATGGGATGGAACTGCTGTATTTCTTTATCAAGGCACATTTATTGTGTTTGGATAGTTTAAGCATATCCCTAACCTTGCAATGCAGTGAAGTACCTGAATAAAACTGCTCTTTTATATGAAAAAGCTTAAAAGGAGTGCTTACGATCATAAACCAATTGTAATGTATCATTAAGTCCCTATAGCAAAGCTTTTTATTATTGGATCTCTAGCTCTGTATCACACTGAGCTATGCAGAAAGGTTATTTTTACTCTGAGTGTGCTTGGCTTTTTGTTGTGTTACTATAGGCCAGTATTACTCACAGAGGAGGCTAAGGAACAGGCAGAGCTCAATGAAACAAACTTTTATTTCTTGAATAATGTCTGGATTATCCTGGCTTCATTAGGAGGCTGAGAAGGTGCTCCGTAGGAGCAGACTGAATATCTGACCTTCAAGACATATTCCCATTCTCTTTCCTTTGGACACTAGCAAGGAATAATGGTCTAGAAGAGAAAAGTATTAACTCCTCTAAAGCCACCTTTTTAGTAATGCCACATGGGAATGTGAGAGATTGATTTGAGACAGCCTGAAAAGCTTCTCCAGGAGTGTTTAAAGCAAGGTTTGATAAGTACATTATTATGTATGTCTACAGTGTTGAAATCACAGATGAATGAATCTTACTCTCCCTGCTAAGTGAAGATATCCCATTTATCTTTGGAGTTCTGTCAAAGCATTTTTAAAGTATAAAAAAAATGTTTGCTAAAACAAATTTAGTAAAATTTTGTTTATTCTATCTTTGTAGCTAACTTGCTTTAGATTCCAACAGTGTGTGTGGTGTTGAATATTTCAGTGTTTTGCATGTATCTGCGTACTGTGTGCAGGCTTAAGATACTCCTTTCAGGAAGCAGGAAATGTAGAAAAGCAAAAACAAGGTAAAAATAATCTAATGTTTAAAAAAAATACTGTTCATTTCAGTGAGCAATCAGTGAGTTTGAGCTACCCTTCCCAGTGACTTTAGAACTTTGACTGTGGAGTTTTCACAAATTTCTGTAGACTTACAAACAGTACACTTCCATGTGTATTTATGCCCAAAAAATGTTCAAGTAAGTGTCATAGTTCAGCAAGGAGCAGCTTTTGCTTCGTAACAGGGGGACGAGGCTGCAGCGCAAACTGGGTAAAGAGTCCTCTGACTCTCTGCTGGCTCTTGGGTTCAGACCCAAGTCCAGCCTGGCTGGGCCAATCTGGCACCTCTGTGATCACTATTTAGGGACAGGAATTTCTAGTGCTTGGGAGGAGGTGTAAGAGGGATATCAGATGGAGACAACAATGTGAACCCCACAGCCAGAGAAGGAGGAAGGAAGGAAAAGCACCAAACCAGAGACCACTCTGCAAGCCGTGGTGAGAATGCAGGCTGTACCCCTGCAACCCATGCAGGGCCATGGCAGGGATGAGAGCTACCAGTGGCTCCATGTGAGTGCACTCAAACGGGTGAGAGACTGTGTGACGAGATGGGCATGGCGCAGGCCATGCTGGAGAACCTGTGCACCGAAGAGCAGCCCCACAGGAGAGGCAGAGAGGAGCTGCAGCCTTTGGGTTGAATGCACATTGGAGCAGCCTGTACAGGTGTGTGAGGACTGGTGTGAAGCCCTCCCTGCCCTCTGGCATTTCTCAGGTCTTTGGTACTTGAGGCTAATCTTGGTCTTTTGTTCCCTAATGGGCCTGAACCACCACAGTAAGTCATGTATAAGGTAAAAGCCACACAGGTCAAATGATGCCTCTGGCAGCAATTTGGTAATATTTAATATCCTGATTGATGCTCTATCCTTGTTTGCTGCTGGCTGCACCCTGTTCCTCAAGCTTGTAGCAATTTTGCAACACATTGCTGCTGAGGTAGGGTCACTTTTGGATTTTAGAAATTAGGTTATGAGAATTGTAACCTTCTCCTTTGAATTGCAGATGATATTGTATTATGCAAGTTTTTCAGAATTGGAATGATTTCAGAAAGTGATTTTCTTTTTTTTCTTTTTTTTTTTTTTGTGGAAGAGGAATTTAATGTTCCTGACAACTTTTTTTGATCCTTATAAATTACATGACATGGGGGAAGTAGGTGAATAGAGACATTGCTATCACATGGAAAATGTTGCATATTCTGTGATAGTCAAATCTGAATATGTAACCTTTCTGCTTACCTGGCTTTCAATGATAATTATCTGACATACAGGTGAATCACACTATCTTAAAATAGAATTAATGAGCATTTCCATTGAGAGTTCAATCTCCTAGATTATTAAAGAGCATCTGTGTTCTTTCAATTATGGTAATTTCACTGTTTTAAATAGTGTTTTACATTTCCTGATGGGAATGTAACTATACTCAGCATATGCTCATTAAGCCACTTAGCAAACAGTAGTATTAATAAAATCCAAAGAGTGTCACTTCATTCCATATTCTCAAAACTTAAAAAATATAAGCTCCAAATACAGAAACTAAGTCCCAGATACAGTACTACCTATTCAGAATTATTCATGAACAAATGCTGCGAAGTATAGCTGTCTGGTTTTCATCTTGTATACCACAGCATATTCCCAAGACATTCACAAACAAGAGCCAAAGAGAACCACTGAAGAGTGTATATATAAATTTGTCTCTGTATGTGGAATTTCCAAAGGGACAGATCATTAAAAATTGTTACAAAACACAAAAAGGTCCTTTTAAACATAAGAAAAAAACTTCTTTACTATAAGGGTGATGGAGCTGTGACACAGGCTGCCCAAGGAGGTTGCCTTCTCCTCTGGAGGCTTTCAAAACCCACCTGGATGTGTTTCTCTGTGACCTGATCTGGGTGGACCTGCTTTAGTAGAGGATTGGACTAGATGATCTCTAAAGGTCCTTTCCAACCCCTACCATTCCATGATACTGAGATTCTATAAAAATTCTGTGTCTTCTTGGTTGTGATTCTATTTATTACAGGTGAGCAGTGGTTATGTTAGTATTTGAGGGGAAGTTTCCCTTGGCTTAAAAGATTTTGGAAAGATCCTCAATACCTTGACAGCTGGTAGTGTTTAAGAAGAAAGTTAAGAAATCTGTCCCAGGAGACCTGAGCCTTCAGTAGTTGTCCCTATGGGACAGAACCCTGTCTATGACTTGTAAATGCCAGCTGGAGCTCAACAATGTCAGAGATTGAAAAGGAAGATCTAGTTTCTGGACTAGTCTCTGGAGTAAAGGAAATAACCCATATATGGCACTTTGCGGCTGTGAGGAACTGCTATTTAGTGAAAACTGAAAATGAATTAAGGTCTTTGAGTGTCCATGAGTCAGAGACTAAGGGGAAGACAACTGGGAACTGTATTATCTAGAAGATAGAACAACTGTATAACTGTTGAGGGTCTAGCCAAACTCTTTTTGTCTCCCTCTGAGACAAAGACTTGAACCATGTCAAAGTGTACCACCAGTGGGCTGATTAGCTAATCCAAGAGTGCATGGAAGATACTTTCAATACTGTTTTATTTGTTGTAAAATTATTGTTACCATGGTAGTTCTTTACCATGCAAGGATCTTGCTCCTCAGAGGTGCAGCCATAACCAGTTCAGACATTACAGATTTACAGATTTACAGACTGTGCTATGGTCTAGCACAGAGCTCCGTGTCTTAAAGATCAAGAAATGCAAAGACAAACTGATTTCTTTGGAAGTTTATATGATATTTAGAAATGTTTCAAAAATGTCTTTAGATATAGTTGGGTTATGACATTTTATGGCAAGTTGTCTGCCACTGTCTGATGGATCTTGGCAGCTCATTAAGATCCCTGATATCTGGGAATAAAAGGCATTAAACTAAAACAATGTAAGGGTGTTGGTTTTTTTAAAGACATACATACCTGAATGGTACAAATTTGCTTTCAAATACTCTGCAGTGCTATTTAAAAAAAAATTATAAGTCTCAAAGGAGGTAGGCAAGATGTGGAATCAAAGATCTATGTTAAAGTTCTAGGCAATTCCCTGCAGAAGTGTGTTGCTTTGACTGTGTGTCACCCAAATAAATGTTCTTCTCAATTATAGCAAAGAATAAACAATTATATTTGTCAAATATTTTGCCAGCTAAATTGAAATGTCTCTGCAACTTTTATGTAGTCTGGACAACTTGATATCTTACTTGAAGGAGCAGTGTCTATTAGAAAACTGGTGCAAATGAGAGCACCTGCTGAATTCCAAAATGGTTAAAAAAGTAAGTGAAAGATTCCTCTAAAAAAACCCTCAAACTCTACAGTGGATGTGGGTTGGATTTTTTAGTAGCTTTAAGTATTTACACCATACAGGGAAGGTATGAGATGAAGAAAGGATACCCTTGGTTTATTGAACAAGAACCTGTACATAGTTTATAGACCGTATTTTTGTCTGGGATAATGAAACCAAAATCATCTTTACATCTGAGTGTAACTTTGTTATGTGATGTGTAGAGATCGGCGCTCGGAAGA
>WBNH01009094.1:6348-16770 GCA_013401255.1 Urocolius indicus | reverse complement strand
AGTAGTTAAAATTCATAAGGTGTAATAAAAACACCTCGAATATCAGTAGGGGAGGAAAATCGTGTTTTTTGTAAAGGGCTGATAAGTTCATATTTGTGGGTGGAATACATCCAAGAGTTCATTCAGGTAAGATGCTGGTTTTCAGCTAGATAATGTGAGAAAGGTGCCTCCAAGTGCCTTGTTCCCATTGAAAATTTCCAATCATAAAAAAACAGACAGGAGCACAAATTACTTCACTGCCAACTATAGCAGCTAGTTTAGTGAAGTAAAAGCAAGATAATCAGTACAACTGCTTACAGTAGGTTCTTTGAAAGCTATTGTCTAATACGGTAATAAGGCAACTTCCCAGGAGTGTCATTTGGGACAGAAAGGGCAGCCAGATAAGAAAGATGGAGGTGAAAAAACAGTGCAATAATTGTGTCACTGTTCAGGGAATGGGGAACATTAAAAAAAAGACAAACTAAACAAGAAACGTGAAGTGAAGAAATATCATTGTTGTGTTTAGGCTGGATGATGATTTTTAGACAAATCTGATGTGAGGAGCCTCTGTTGCAGGCTGGTGTAAGCTGGGATAATATAAGCACTAACTGAGGTGGACGGAGAAAGTGCTGCAGAGAAATTTCCACTCCTGTCTTGCTTTTTCTTATCCATCCTTGTGGAAACATTTTATTATTCTGACTCCTACACTTAGTGTTAGCATAGAAGGATGTGACTACAGTCCCTCCTGTGACAGGTATGAGCTGGGCTGGTGAGGTAGGAACTCACAGCAGTGGGATTCACCATAGCAAAATGTAATGAGGATTTTGACTAGAGTTTTGGTCTAGGGAGCCTGAGAAGAAACATCCTGGGAGATCCATGGAAGTAAAAAAAAGTTAAAAATCTTCTTTGCAAAAAAAGTGAAAGTTGAAAAACTCAGAGAGAACTTCAAAGTTAAAAACTCTTTTGAGTCAAAGCTACTGCCAGTGTTTTGGTTGAGGTCTTTGTCACAGTGAAGCTCCGTAGGCGCCTATGGGAAGCTGACTGTTGTAAAGGGGACAAGGCTGTCTGCTCGTCCCGGTGAGTGCCAGAAATAAGCACCTCAAAAACTGAATTTTGTGATGCTGTCAGGAGTTTTGGCATTTAGGGATTTAAAGGTAGTTTCTTACCCTAGTGAGAACCTCTCCACTGTCTGTGTTTCCACAGTTACTGGCTGTGTCACATTTTGCATAAAGAGTAAGAGAATATTGTCTTGAAATTGTCAGAGTTGTGAGTCCAAGATTACTGCCTTTGATAAAAAGCATTCAAGGTGAAATCTGCTAGCCCAAGGTGATTTTGCTTCTGTCTCCCTCACAGTTTCTTGTAGCTTTTTTTTTTCTAGAGTTAATATCTTGAAGTTGAGAATTATGCTTGAAAAATACTTGTGCTTTTCTACTGATTATAGAGGGACAATAGGACATCTGTACTAAGTTTAGGTAGCTCACATGCAGAGGATATGTTTCTGGGCTGTCTCGACATCTAATTTCCTTGCACATGTAGCCCAGAGTGTCAGTTTCTTTGCACCATGTGAAGGAGATAAAACAAGAGATCTTTGTCTCAGAGCAGACAATCAGACCTTTGACAGGAGCAGTGAAGAATTCAGTGTTTTCCAGAAGAACCTGCTTTCATATATTTCCAGATGACTTATAAAAGTCAGACAAAAAGCAGATTTCATCCCACCCATAGGAGATCAGTATTTTGGCTGAGACTTCGCACCTGTATGATTGGATATGACACAATCGTTAAGCAGGAGTAAAAGCAATTAGCTGCAGCTGGTTTTGACAGTGTTCACAGGGAGCAGCTATTTCTGCATTTTAACTGACCATATGTTTGCCAGCAAATGAGGTATCAGTGGAAATTAAGTTCATTAAAGTTTGTGTTACTGCCTATACCATTGTTCTCTCTGTGTTTCTGAATGGAAACACACTGATGGTACAATCAGTTGTTTTGGATTTTTTTCCCCCTAGTGGTGAATTGCCTTGTCAATATTTTTACGATGGAGAGTAGATGTGTAGGTGATGTGGAGTGATGATTACTCCTTGGTGAAATAAATCAGTTTCCAGTTTAAAGTGGAAAGAAAGGAAGAGGCACATACGATCACACGTTAACTGGTTGAAGGCAAAGTTTTCAGTTGTGAATATCTTTCAGTAATAAGCTATGGATATCATCATTCAATACTCACAACTGCATGTGGTTAACTTCTCATCTAGGAGAGGAGGAGTTATGAAGGCAAACATATTTCTCCGTGTGTTTTTTGTAAAGCACTTGCTGGCTGTGTCGATGAAGGAAACTTTGGGAGATTAACATTTGGATGAGGAACAAGAATTGTTACAAATCCAAGTGAGAAGCAGAGAATTTCATGAACTTCTGCTTCCAAAGTTCAAGTTCTCATATCAACCCCATTTTGCCAGCGATACTTTTGTGTGCTTCCAGTAAAAATAGTAATCTTGGACCATGTGCACATCTTGGATCCAGTGAGAGTCCGTTCAGTGTAACTCCTTTGTCCTCAGCAGAGCTGGATATAGAATTGTGCTTTGGTCACAGAGGTGTTCTCCCAGAGCGCATGCACACTCATCAGATGAATTTGGATTCATCCTAGAAGTGTGCAGCAGGATAAATCAGACAAGCTAACTTCAAGGTTCAGTTGAATTCTGTTCTGCCGTTGGCAATTTCAATGAGGTATTTTATAAGGGAGTTAGTTCAAACTAAGGGAGTGTGTTCAAACCCTTCAGTGCCAAGTTTTCATTTCCAGGCACTGGACTATCTGATAAAGTGCATAGACTTTTCCAGGGTCTGAGTCAAGTAGCTACTTATTTCTGGCCTATTTTGAGACTGTATGCCAGTTGAAATGCCAGCTGAAAACCACTGCATTGTCTGTGCAAGACAATCAACAAGTAACTGGAAGTTTAATGGACGTCCCTTTTAGAGTTAGATATTCAAGCTTCTTAAGATGTTATCTTGTTCTACTAGATGGGTTTACTTCATTTTCTACTGCATACCTGAGATAAAATGGTTACTTGTGATGCTGTTGAGAGCTGGGTATACCTGAGAGGCAGAAATCAGTAAAGTGAACTTTCTTTTCACTCACTAGAAAGAAATTTGAACGATTTTTGTTAATAGGAATGGAATTTCAGTTTGCACTTTGACTTTAAGGAAAATGTCTGAGGAGAGAAGGAAGAAAAACAGTCCAGACAATCCTATAAAATATTTTTCTACAGATGAGTTGTCTGTTTGTTTGTTTGTTTGGGTCTTTTATCCCAATTTTGTACTATCAGAAGCACAACAGATAATGGGACACTGGGCTGCTTCGAGGTTGGTTTTTGTAGCAGGAGGAAGTAAGCAGGTATTTGTACCGAGGAGGGGACAGCTAGTTGTGACACCAAGTGAGTGTAGTCTGGTGAACACTCTTGAAGACGTGAGGTTCTGTCTGGCTTTGAAGATCAAGTGTGTATATATGTATGTGTAAGAGAGAGATTGAAAGCTGAATGTAGGTCCTAGGGAAAATACTCAGTAGTATTAAGGAGCTTATGCTAATGAGTATGTGCTTTTGCGTAATATTCAGGAACTTTTATTTCTTTTTCTGGAAGCTGGTTGGTAGCCAGAGGACCTGGATTCAATAGGGCAGGTGATCAAATTTACTGAAGGACATGAAAGCACAGTTTGAAGGGCCAGTTTCATTTGCTCTGAATTAAAGCAAAAGATACCTGGAGATTTTCAAAGCTGTTTTGGAATGGTACATGGATCAAGTTACAGGTCCATGATGGCATTCTGTAGAGCGTCATTCCCTTTCTGTAGTGACAGTGTCAAATACTGCAGGAACCTTACACTCAGTTTTCCTGTGTGTGATATGTAGAGGTCAGACTAAATAATCTAAGTAAATCCTGATTCATGATTTGTGCCAAGAATGTTATTTCTGTCAGATTCATAGAGGTGAATAATTGTGTTTCTGCTGAATTCTCTGACGAGCATTTCTCTTTTCTGAAGGACAGCAAATACTTTGGGGATGAAGAGACAGGAAAATGGGAAAGCTGGTAACGAAAAATGATGTGTAGGAAATGATGGGAGTAAAGCCAAGGTTTTCTGAGTTGGCACCATAATGTGTAGGTTAATTCAGCTACAGACTTGACTTGATCCGGATCCTATTCAAAATGCAGTGAGTGATTCATGCCTTGGTGAGGTACAAAAAGGAGGACCGCATGGCAATGAATTAATGATGTATTCATTATTGTGTTTCTAAAAACCTTATATAAAGAAGTCATCTGCTTAAATATGTGTGGGACTGCACAGTGTATGCAGCGAACAGCTGAAATATGCGTATCTGTTACAGAAGTTCGTTAGGAGTACAGTTAACTGTTTGACTGCAAGGGCAAGATTTCTTTCTCTTCCTCTCATTTCAGTCTTCATGTAAGATCTGAACTCCAAGTGAGGAACAAAGAAAAAATGCTTCTAGTTAGGGTGCCACAAAATTCCCTACCCAGGTAGATTGCAGAATGGGAACGTTTTAATGAGATTTCATGCACATGTGTAGATTGTCTTTGCTGTTGAGTCATTCTGGAATGGGATCATCTGGGTTCATTCCTGTCCAGAAATCAGCACAGATCAAGCGTTTGCCTGATTTGTGTACAACTGCAGGGCATGAAAGGTTTTTGCAAAGGAGTTAAATGATGTGTGAATTCAGGAAGCAGTTACAATAAATGGCAGTTTGGTGAAGGAACAAGGCTCAGTGTTAAACCAAGTAAGTACATCGTTGAACAAAAGTATCTTGAGAAATATTTGTAGAACCTGGTGCTTGGAATTGGTAGTACATAGTGGTCCTGGAAAGGGAATATCCTTCCATTTCGACTGTTCCTAGGGCTGAAATTGAAGAGTGGAACATCTAGTGTAAAGATATCAGCAAGAAAAAGTCAGCAGTTTTGGTTTGATATTTTTTTTTTTTTGTAAGGTCTGATAGTAACAGCCTACAGAGAGAAGCTGTTACGTGGGAGAGGACTTATTATGCTACTCATAGTGGAAAGTTCTTAGCTGGAGGAGACTGAGGGGGGAGCTCATTAATTATTACAAATATCTCACTGGTGGGTGTCAGGAGGTTGGGGCAGCACTTTTTTTCTGTTGTATCCAGTGACAGGACAAAGGGTGATGGGATGAAGCTGCAACACAAACAGTTCCATTTAGACATCAGGACAAACTGAGTGTTTGAGTGAGGGAGCCCTGGCCCAGGCTGCCCAGGGAGGGTGTGGAGGCTCCTTCCTTGGAGGTTTCTAAACTCCCCTGGACACGTTCCTGTGTGACCTGATCTAGGTGGGAGCTGCTTCTGCAGGGGAGTTGGACTGGATGAGCTCTAAAGGTGCCTTCCAACCCCCATCATTCTGTGATTCTGTGAAAGTTACTGTTGTCCAAAAAGTGGATTTGTGCCTGGTGTGCAGTGAGCCAGTGCACCCACAGAGTCTGTATTTGATGCCTGTGCAGGGGCTGATGCTGGGGAGTAATGCTTCATTTACATGTTATTCTATGTATCAAGTCTCTGGCATGTAAATGACTAGGTAGTCATCTTCCTCTGGCTTGGGGCAGTAGGTTCCGTCTTTGTGTCCTTATTAGTCCTGCATTATTCATTGAAAGTAGCCAAGCTCACATCATAAAACTGTTGATAATGATCATTCTACCTTAGACTTGTTTGGTCTTTTCAATCTCTGGGGGTGGTATTTAGGGTGGCCCAGTTAATGATAGACTGCTTCTCTCTGCCAAGTTGACCTGTTCCCTCTAACTACAAATATCTGCCATCTAGACCTAGTACAGATCACTTTGGATCTATCTGCTGTGATCTTTTTATCTGATTACTTTCCTACTCATACAAAATAAGTAAGGGCTAGATTCCCAACAAGAACGGTGCAAATGGAGTGCCAGAGAACTGTGCCAAATCTTTCCCCCAACTACGGAATTGTCTCATTTCTCAAGCTGCTTCAAGTTTCATGATGCTCCTTGGTAGAAAGAGCCATTGCAGACAGTATAAAAGGATGGATTTGTGCTTTTTACAGTTATTTGTTTTGAAGAGTACTTCAGGGGGTATCCATGTGTGGAATTACACAAGCAAGAAACAGAGAGAGAAGAGGATACCTCTTCAGAGACTTTGGAAGTACTTGCCCTGTTAAAACGATTTAATACACATTACCAGAGTCAGAGGGGCATGTGTAAGTTCTGTTACTACTAAATAGTGGACCAGGTGTCCTAGACATACATTCTGACTGCGCAGTGACATCTTCCTCTGCAAAAGTATTCAGGACTAGGGAGTGAAGTTCTTCTGGTAATGTTTCTCTCTCTTTACCAAGACAAGGCTTTGAAAATAAGTATTAAATAGATGATTTCTGTAGAGAGGTTCTTAAACTACTCCTGGCTATGCCAAAGTATCTTGTGTTCAGGGCATTTCATCTTCCTTGTCCTGTAAAAAAATGATATGAAGCCTGCTAGAAGATAGAGAAGAGAGAAAGCAGCCTTCATTTTATGGGGCTATCTAGCAGGCATTTGCATATACAGTTTTATTTCATTGGCTAGAGTCCTCTGCTGTAGAACCTGAGACGTGCAGGATGACACAGGAGTTTTTGTAAGTGAGATTTTGTGTGTGTGTGTGTGTGTTCAGGAAATGCAGGCAGATGCANATTGTTCCGCTAAAGTCAGTGAGTGACCTTGGTGTTGCTCAGGCACCCTGACAGTCAAGATGAACCATACAGGACATTATATTTGAGATTAGAGTTCATGAATAATGCTCAAAAGATTAGCTGCTTAGTCTCTCTTTTGAGACTTAGATTTTGATCCCTTACTGGGTTCATTTTCAACCGAAAACATTGCCAACAAGAAAAATTGGAACCCTAAATTGGTTTTCTCCAGGAGTTTCCTGCTGTTTATTTTTTCTTCACTTCTTTCTCTTGTGGGTTTGGCTCTTGCTTAGCTTCTGAGACTGTCTGATCTGCCTGAACTCCTTCTTTAGACTATAATAAATTTTAGAAACAGACATGTTAGTGTTTAAAAAGCTGGTGGAAATTTTATGCCACTTTGATGTGTCTTAATGGTGCCTTCTGGCTTTTAAAGGCTGAAGCTTCTCTTCTGTACAAGGTCTATATAATGGCTTATTACTGTGAGACCACTGAGTCTTCCTGGAAACTTAGCTTTGGGATAGGCATAAAACTGATTATGAAATCAGGTAAATCTTAAAACAAATAGTTGTTTTTGCATTATAAAGTCAAAGCTGAGGTGGTTCTGTCCTCCTAACTATGGCAAAAAGTGTTCTGCTTAAAACTATCCAAGGAGCTTCAACTGAGTTGTGCTAACCAGGTAATGGGCTTGACTTTTTTTTACTTCAAGTGTTTCAGAATGGTTTCTTTCTGCATTTCTGTTGAAAGATCTGAGGCATGGAACTAGAAAGATGTCCTAATTTGGAGTCAAGGGTGTGTGACAAGGGTGACATCTGTTTTTCCCCTTGATCTCTTTTGAAAATGCACATGCCTGTCTGCACCAGAAGCTGTGTAGTAGTTTTTGTTAGTGGATGTGTCACTGTGTGAATCATCATCCAACTGGAAATACACCTTTGGAAGTGGGACACGACTGATAGTGAAAGCAAGTAGGTGGAATTCCTGAAGGAGTAGGAATAGTAAAGCCTAATTCCCCTTTCATACAATAGCTATGAAAATTCCGTTGTAGTTCTCCATGTGAGGCAAAGCTACCCAGTGGATTTTCTACCATCTCTCCTCCTGGGCTACCAGCTCTGCAGCTGTAGGGTTACATGCTGATTGATTCCCTCCAGGATAGGCCATAGTCTTCCCAAATGGAGTTTGTATCTACGGGTCCATCAGTGCTTTTGATCCCACAGACAGATCACGGAGCTCTTCCCCTGGAGCTGGCTGTGAGTAACAGTCAATAATGTCTGATCAGGATTTGGATGCCCACTTCTGACAATACTCTGCAAAGGTTTTTGTTAAGAGAGGAAATGCTGTGTGAACACAGGACAATTTACACCTGTGTATATGCAAGTATATACACCTGTCTTTGGCTCTGGAAAAAGACTCACTGTCAGTCCACGTAAGTCCAACATAGCTCTTGTGCTTTCTGCTTTATTAGGGACCTGCCTGGGGTGGTTGAGAGCAGCGGCGTGGACGGGTGTTTGGTCATTTCTGTGTGACCGTATGTGGTGATGGACTTTGCTTTAAGGGAATGTGCCAGCTTGATCCAAACCAGCCTTTATTGCTCGTATTTTGACTGGGATGGACAGAGTGGCCACACACCCAGTCCCAAAAGTGCCAGCTGCCCTGCAAGAGGCTGCCCTATGGCACCGGATCCCAGCAGGGTTTGTTCTGCAGTGGGAAGCACTGTCAGTGCTCTGCTGTCCCTCCAAGCCAGGACATGGCTAGTTAAAGTCTTGGGGAGAGCTTCTGCTTCTGAAAGGGTTTGCTGGGGCTTTTTGTTATGGAAGGAAATGCTGTGTGACACTGGTGCTGGCTATAACAAGCTGACGTTTGGCTCTGGGACCAGACTGACCATCCAGCCCAGTGAGTGTGCAGCTTTCTATGTGTCCTTTGTCAAAAGTCTTTGAGCATCTCCCAGACTGGCATGTAGATATACTTGTTATATCCATGTCACCTCTCATAGGGAAAGGAGGTCATAGGTGCTACCTCAAGGCGCTCCTTATGCTTAAAAGTGTTTCCAGGTGGAAGATTTCTGCTGTTTGGGGAGCCGTGCTCTGAATGTTTCAGTCTAGGTAAAGGGTGGAGAGTGAAATGAGAAACCAAATGTGTCAGAGCAGGCAGCTAGAAATGGAAGGACCACAAAAATGTGAAGCAAATGAAATTGCTCATCACTGACCTGCTCTACAGAAGTGCTGCAGGTTTCAGTTCACAGCGAGCATCCTGCTTGTCCAAGGTGTAGGTAATGAGGCTACAAGAACAGCCCAGATGTTGGTGCAGACTCCTGGGAGCTAACCCTTGTGTTTGTGACCGGTGCTCTGCTTGATGTGACAGTAGCCTCAAATTCCCCTTTGACTCAGTGACTAAAGTCAGTCCAGCCAAGTGAGAGGGTTAATGCCTGTGTGTTGTAATCTCACCCAGCAGTATGCGAAAGGCTGTGCTCCAGCAAGGGCTCAGGAGAAGCACACAGGAGAGGAAAAGGAAACAGAGCTCTCAGGGGAAGCTTATGCTGGAGCTAAACTAGAAAACTGAAGGACAAATGTGCTCTTTTGTTTTCATTTAACACAAGTAACTAAGAGAAAGCTGTTTTGTCCCTCTGTCCTGCAAAGTCTCAGAGCCAGTGAACGGATGGTATTCTCCAAGCAGCCTAAGAAACCTATTCCTGAGGTTCTGTCTTTGCTCCTCTCAGTGTTGCAGTTCCCAAGGGAAAGGGCATCTCTGGTCCTAAGGTCTCATCCGCGTCCTCTCTACAGGAGACCACAGGAGGTGCCAGAGCAGGCTGAGCCTGGAGTTCTTGTTAAGGTGTGTAGCACTGTGTGAATGCCAACACAAGAAAAATCCAGTTTGGGCCAGGGACAAAGCTACATGTGCTGCCAAGTATGTTTTCTTCCCCTGTTTCTCCACTTTATGCTCCCTCATGCTGCCTTCCTACTTTTAGCCAGATTAAGACCACAAAGAGAAGTATTAGGCTCAGGACAAAGACACAGGATTTGTTTTTCCTGAGCCTTGTCATGGCTGAGAAGAGGCTTGGGGAGAGGTGCTGCTTCTGAAGGGGCTTGCTGGGCTTTTTGTTATGGAAGGAAATGCTGTGTGACACTGGTGCTGGCTATGGCAAGCTGATGTTTGGCTCTGGGACCACACTGACCATCCAGCCCAGTGAGTGTGCAGCTTTCCTGCGTATCCCTTACCTTTGAGTGTCTACAAGAGTGCTTTCTACACATCCTTCTTGTTATATAGGTCACCTTTAATGGGGGAAGGAGAGTGTAGGCACTATGTCGTTCAAAGCTGATGAAGGGAAGTCTCTGAAATGAAGTGACATGAAATCCCCTCTAGTGTGGCCGAGGGCAGAGGCCAAGGTCCCTCAAAAAGGGGTTCGTACCCACAGGTCCATCAGTGCTATTGATCCCACAGACAGATCACGGAGCTCTTCCCCTGGAGCTGGCTGTGAGTAACAGTCAATAATGTCTGATCAGGATTTGGATGCCTAGTTTTGACAATACTCTGCAAAGGTTTTTGTTAAGAGAGGAAATGCTGTGTGAACACAGGAGCTGCTGTATATACACCTGTCTTTGGCTCTGGAACAAGACTCACTGTCAGTCCACGTAAGTCCAACACAGCTCTTGTGCTTTCTGCTTTATTAGGGACCTGCCTGGGGTGGTTGAGAGCAGCGGCGTGGACGGGTGTTTGGTCATTTCTGTGTGACCGTATGTGGTGATGGACTTTGCTTTAAGGGAATGTG
>WBNH01009091.1:60136-105653 GCA_013401255.1 Urocolius indicus | reverse complement strand
CAGCAAGAGGCATCTTGTGCCTTCCCAGGTACCCAGCACAGGAAGAGGGGAGGGAGGGGGGTTTCAGGGACAAAATAGGTATGAAAGATAGTGAAAAGCAAATCCAGCTAGGAAGCAACCGTGCAGAAATGCCACAACAGTACACACCGCCTCATTCTCTCCTCAGTCACTTGGAAATGGGTTTCAACAGCAAAAAAAAAAAGGAAAAGGTTTTAACTGGGAAGCCCTCAGCATTGGAAGATTCAGTGTGCACCATATTTTTCTTGCTTATTTCTCTGGTTCCACAGGAGCAGAGGAAGGGGGTGAAGGAGAAGATCCACGAGGGTAGGGCTTCGTGGCTGAAGGGTTTGAGCCACGTGATCAAGGAACCTTGGAAACTTCCCTGAGTTGGGCAGATGCTGAATCACAGAATCATAGAACTGTTTGGTTGGAAAAGACCTTGAATAGGTGGAGGAGTCTGTGCTGGGTGGCCAACAGGAAAGCAACACAGAGGGGAGAAAAACAGGCAACTGGGAAGCAACGGGGTGGCTGCAGTTGGGTGTGCATATGGTCTGGAGTCTCCGGGAGGCTGCGGGATCTGCCTGTCCCAGATGGTGAGCACAGCGTGGCTGCTGCTGCTCTAAGCATGCATCAGCAGGTCTGTCACAGCAAAAGAATGCAGCAGGGAGGACAAAGAGGAGAGGAGAAAAAGAGGCAGGGAATTAAGGAAAATGGGAATCACGGTGTTAAAAACAAAAGGCAAAGAAAAAGGAGGAAAATGCAAAGAGCTCTCTGAGCACCTTCTTAAAGAAAGTCATGAGGGGGGACCGGGACAAGCAACAATGCAAGTACAAGAGGAAGCAGCAGCCTGAGTCCCTGTAGAGGCATGTAAGACATTTGTGAGGACTTGAGACAAAAATCCATGAGAAAAATAGACTAAAACCCACAAACCAATTGCTGTGTGGAAATGTCGTGCCAGAAAAAGGCTGTATTCCTCTGTATTCCTCTGTGCAATGGCCAGCATCTGTCTCATCCTCAACAATGACAGATTTAACTACTAGCAGCCGCTGGGACACTCCAAAATGCTCCTGCCAGCACAAGAGGAAGCGTTGACAGAATTGTGGGGTGAGCATAACATTGACTCCTCCGAGGCTGCTGGCTGAGGCTAGACAGAAGTACCCCATTACACAAGCAGTGCCTGTGAGGGCAGGGTTTGGGAGCTCCCTCCTCCCAGTGCTGCCGCCTGTGAGCCCCACTGACAGCATCACCCCTCCCCAAACATCGGCTGCAGGTCGCAGATGCTAAAGCCAGAGGCTGTTTGTTTGGCCAGGGAGCTGAGGGGCAAGGACTTGTGCTTTTGTCTGCTTTGGGTGAGCACATCCCTTTTCCTATCAGCAAGGCAGCGTTATCAGGATGGCATTAACGTGCCCCAAAGCTGAGCCAGTTATCAGCCAGTTATCAGGGGAAAGTGAAAAGGGAGTTTATTGCCAAAGCAGGCTCCCCAGCAGCGTGCAGGACAGCAGAGAAGGGATGGTCTGTGTTCAGTTTGCAGAGCACAGCACATCATGCCAAGCATAATCAGTGCCAGCTAATCAGATTATTTGATGAGCCAGAGGGAGCAAAATCTATCTCCCAGTTGACGTAATCCACAGACAGACTGCTTAAGGACTCTGGATATGTTTTGGTCTGTGTCTCGGAAGCCTTCCCCTTCCCCATTCACTGAGATTTACCCTTTTGATGAACAGATCTAGCATTAAACTCAGATAGTTCAAATAGAGACCAGAAACCAAGCAGGTAAGAGTGAGGCTCCATGGGAGCATGGCAAAGGCGGCAGTGCCAATTCAGCAGGGTATCAGCAACACCAGGGAGGGTTTGATGCTGTTAGTGGAGGCCTTGTAAGCATGGTAGCAGACCAAGCTAAGGAATACACGAGTCTGGAATGGAAACGTGGAAATGGTTGTTTGTCTGGAAAGCCCTGAATTTTGGAAGGGAATAGATTGTTCTCTTAATTCATGCCTCAGCCTGGGCCATACATTCTTGTTGCTTTCATAGCGTTGATTTATTTTGGAGATATGCTCTGCAAATACCTGCTCCCAGCATTTTCCTCATCACAAACAGCAGCTTCAACAGCGGGGTGAAAAGCAGCTTTTCACCTTATTCCTACTTTTAATCTTCTAGAGAGCCATTTAGCAGAATACCCCATAATGTTATGCCTTATTTACAGAGAGGACAAGGGGAAAATAAATCAGAGAAACAGGAAATGGAATCATTTACAAACCAGATGCCTTTCCTGACAGGACACTACTTTGATTTCTCTTCTTTAAAGTTCTGACTTTAAAAGAAAAGGATTTAGTAATTACACATGGAGCAACTGCTGCTTCCTCGTGTCAGGCATCACAAAAGCTGCTGTGCCTGCCTTCCCTGTGTGCTGTGTTGGAATGATGGATAGAAATGGAATAAAGTAATTGCACTAGAACATTGCCTGGGATCCTCATCTCCCTCCCACTGCACAAAGGAACGCTGAAGCAAAGCTGAGACATTTATCGAGCAGCAGGAGCTCATTAGCTTGTTGTCAGTACTCTCTCCCATTGATAGCTCTTAAGGTGGCTATCTAGGAGGTAAGCAGCATTATAAATAGTCTTTTTGTAGCAAACATTTCTGCTTTCATATTAAAAAAATATGTGTGTTGCCCCCCTCCCCCCCCCCAAAATAATCCTTGCCTGAGAAATCCTGTGGCTCAGGAACGTGTTGCTTCAGTATTCCCACCACACGTCTCGCCTGCCTGTGAGCTTCTCTTGCCCAAGCTCTTTGAATAGAGTTTAAGCTTCAACAGCCTTCACTTCCACAAGACAGGCAGCTCTGCAACTGCCTGTGGCCGAGGGCAGTTTTAAACCTACAGGGCTTTAGCAGCAAAGGACAAATGAGAGTCTTACGTTGGGATTGTATCCAGCTGAAGTTGCTTAAATATTTCAGCACGTAGGATCTTCCGTAGAGGTCAGAGTGAGGACTCTGGGAACTCAGACGGGTATTTAACTGAGGAGCAAACTCCCGGCTCAACATTTGATGTAACAGGAGAGCCAGATACGTGAAGAATCATCATTTCTCTGTACATCTCATTACTGGCCAAGCAGAACAGCAGCAGAGAGGGCGAGCCATTGCCATTCGTTTGCCCAGTGCGATCCAGGCTCATCAATACAAGCCATTTTACACAATTATGCAAAACTTTGAGCTCCTGCTGGGATAATTGGAAACTGGAGAAGGAAGGGCACGTTCCTCTGCTGGAGACAGAACCTTTACAGCCACTGGAATCCTTAACCTCAGGGATGCACGTGCTTTTCCTCCTGGGCATTGCACCACTCTTCTCTCCATGCCAGAGTCTCGTGTTGCCCACTGGCACTAAGACTTCCCACCACGCAGCCCTCTGCCACGTCAGCTGCCACAGTCAAGGGGCAAACCCCTGAGGCCCAGTGAGAAAGTTCAGATTGGGACCTTTTCCCACCAGCTATATTTGATGGGAAAATGCCCATCACGCTGAGTGTATTGGTAATATATATTACACAGCCGATGCAGGCAGCACCCAGGCTACACACACATCAGAAGCTGAAGGAGGCTGTTCAGATAAATGGGGCTCATTACTTGCACCCAAATAGGAAGCTTATTTCTCAAATCCATTTGGATTAGTGTTCTCCTCCCACTCTGCACAAGAAACAGAAGTTCTGCCGTTTCATTCTGGTGCTGTTTCCCCTGTCTTGCTACCCTGGCTTTGCATTTGCCACTGTCTTATCCCGAATATGCTTCTTGCCCAATAGCTTTATCTTCAATAGGCTTCTTGCTGTTCTCAGGCACTCGGTGAAGAGGTCAAGTGGAGCTGATCTGCCCTCAGAGCCCACATCTCTGAGGCTGAACCACATTCACTTGGCTGGCTTCCTGTCACATCAGAGAATGTTCCAAATAAGGTCTCACTGGTGTATTGCTACAAAATCAAAATAACTTCACCTTATTTAAGTTTGATAACCCCTTGAGAAAAGTCCCTTGGACTTTGACTTCTCTTTAGAGCTGCTGGCTGCCTCGGCACATGGTCCCCTTAGATCTCCTCACTTGAACACTGTTAAATCACAGCTCTGTCACCTCTCCATTATTTTCATGTTTGTTCCTGGGATATTTGCTTTCTGTCCTAGACCTCCCAGCCTCTAGACTCGGGTGATTAAGTTAGACTGTAAGGTTTCATTTTCAAAGTAGATTTCTAATCCTCAAGGAAGGGAAGGGAAGGGAAGCATAAAACACAGACTAAACAGAAAGCTCAGTGCAACCTGGAGGTTCAGAAACTAGAAGTTAAGACAAAAAGAAAAAAAGAACTACAAGTATTGGCTCCTGAGACTCGTTATTTAGAAATCTCTTTCCTATGGTTTTGAGAATGACAGACTGATTACCTGTTGTTTTTTTCCCCTCTGTGTTTTTGACTGCCAGCTCCACAGTGCAGAAGACATTTCTTTCAGTGCCAGTGCTGGACCAACATCCCAGCTTAGTACATGGGAATGAGTCTGTTTCCTCACCACGGGGTCACTCAAGCTGAGGTCCTTACATCCAGCAGCAATCACAGCCTTCCTCAAACATGCTGGGGAAAAAAAAGGACATCAGCATATATGTTCTGGGTTACATTTTGGGTAGTTAAGTTCTGTTTAGCTCATTTTCTCATATAGCAGAACAACCACATATTCCCTGGCTTTAAAAGAAAACAGTCACTGCATTTGGGCTGCCTCTTTTCAGCATTGGAAGCCTGGCTGGAGTTTAACTTTGTTGTTTTTCATTGAGAGACATGACTAGACATCATGTTTGCTGAGGCCACGTGAAACAGAAGAGATTCTTGATTAGAAACATGAGGCACTAACCTAGACCACCAAGGAAAGTCCTGATTTCTTTTTCTTCCAGCCTGATGCTGGAGGTACTATGCCAAAAATAAATATTTAATTAATATTTATCACCCAGGTTTGTTTCTAGAACCCATCAAAGGTCATTATTTCTTTTCTACATGAATTTTCAGAGGTCTGAAATACTTTTACAAGAGAAGAAACAGTGGAAACTTGATAGAAAAAGAACAGTGTTGTTTAAAACAATTACATAAAATGACCACACCATTTGGGCTCTTCTGATTTATCCAGGAACTCTGGGACTTGCTGTGCAAAGCTCTCTGTGATCTCCTGTGTGTCCAAACCAGGGAAGCCCAGGAGCCCAGTGTGGCTAGTTCAGAGATGGGGATGCCTTGTCACGACATGCAACGTGAGACACACTCCATCAAGTCCAGGCCACTTGCTCCTCCTGGCAAATAGGCAGCACTTGTTAGTGTGGCCCAAAAACCATCCTGAAACTCACCAGCCTGCGCCAAACAGTTTGGTTTCAACAAGCTGCCATTTTTGGGAACTGTCTCGTGAGCAATATGTCCCATCTCAAAGAAGGCATTTTGCTGATCATCTGGCAGCCATCTCTCCAAAAGCCATTTGCCTCAGAGCCCTTCTAAGATGTCCTGGCTCCTAAAGGCAGAGAGAGAGAGAGAGAAATGTATGCAGCACCTGAAAACGTCTCAGTACATTTCCCTGCATCTGAAAGAGGCGAAACAAGTGACATCCCAGGCACACTGACCCCTCGGGGGAATATGACCAGGCTCATAATGACTACAGTCACATTACAAAGACCTAATTTAGTCCTGATGTTTTGAGACACTCAGGCAGGCTGGTTTTTACAAGGTCACCCCCAGCAGAGATGAGAAATTTCTTACTATTAGCGTGAAGACCTTGAGTTGTGAAAAATGCTCTTGCCTTTCATCATCATCTGCTTGCTATTTCTTTCCATCTGACTTACATTAAACGGTGGGTGGAAGAGTCTGTAATTTATGCAGCACTCCAGACAGCCATCTCAGGGGTTAGATGTAATGCAACCAATTTTTAGAGGCCAATAAATGGTGTCAAAAACACTGTGCAGTTTCAACACTGAAAAGACCACAGGGGCTACCTGGTGTGGGTGGAAACCTGAACTACATTTGGTGGCACGTTGAAGCATTCTGCCATAGAAACAATGACTAAGGGCAGGTGAAGGAAAAGAAACATGGTACAAGAATGTTAAATACAGACATTTAGATCTTCTCAGGCACATTCTTTTCCTCTTCTCACATGGAATATTCTTAACAGGTGAGTCCTGATCCTGTGGAATTGTCTGTATAAGTTAGTACCAAACACACAGGGAAATGCTGTAGATCTGCCTGTCACTAATCACCTTTCCTGGTGGTACCCATTTCCTTGGCTGCTCTGTTTTTCTCTGTTGCTGTGACACTTCCCACACCAGAGGAAATATTTAGCTGGCATTTTCCTGTAGAGTAGCAATTCCCCCCTTTTCCTGACTGAAGCCTTCCTCACCCTGCAGCTGCAGATCTGCTTCAACTGGTGAGGGTTTGTTTTTGAGGGGGGTAAAGTCCTGATCAAATTAGTTGGAGGGGAAGATACCTACAGCACCTTAAAGAACAGCTGCTCTTTACAAACCAGCCCCAGGAAACACTTTGTCTGTTTGTGCTATTAATTGGCAGAACATAGGCTTCTGTATCCTGAAATGTTCTATCATCTCCCATTAAACAAGCAGGGACCTGCTACAGGTCACAAATGGAAGCGGGAGGAAAGCAAACACCCAGTTCAGCTTTCACCTCACTGCATCTGAGGAGGTCTGCATGGCATTATCTGCTTCCTATTGCTCAGCAATATCCTTGGGCAGAGAAGTGAGGACATGGTGGGCTTGGTTTCTTCCTTTACTGGGCAGCAGTTTCTCCACGGTGCTCACACCCTTCTTGGCTAAACTGATGCTGGATGGATAAAGATGTCAATACAATAAGGAATGCTTTCCTGGCATTGCCTGGCCAGGGGCCAAAGAGAGCTGTGTGATGTCTAATCTGACATTTGCACAGTGTAGCATGAGGAAGAAACGTCCAGTGGAACCCTGAGGGCTTGGGTCAGTCACTCCTCGGTCTGTTTTTAAACCACATGGAAATGTGTCCCTTCAGTTAAAAAAACCCAAACATCAAAACCCCCAAAACAACAGATAGCTGCTGTCTTTTGGCATGGTAACGGTGGTGGTTGTGGGGTTTGGGTTCAAAGGCAGGGTTTGTGCTGTTGGCAGGGGTTCCTGCCTCCTGGCCTCATCGCACTCCCGTGTGCCGCAGGGTGTGAGGACAGCCCGCGCTCCTGGCGCTCTGGTCAGGAGCAGTAATGACAGACTCCGAGCTGGCACGGAGGATGTGACCAACTGCACAATGCAGCCACCTCTGATGACTGGCAGCTGAGCTGATCTCAGAAGGAAGGGAATCTGACCACAACAAAGAGCTTGTTGCCCTCCCACAAGCACAATTTCCCCCTCCACGGCGATGCTCCCGGCTGCTCCCCACACACATCCCTCCTCAGCTCTGCTCACCCTGCACCAGCCTTTGCATCAGCCCCCACGGGCCCTGCAGGGACAACCTCGGCCCTCTCCTGTTCCACATCAGGTGGTGTGGTCTCACCATGCCGGACAAGGGACGAAGCTTCCACAAGAGTTTGCATTTTGAGGAAGCTGTGGTGATGTACGAGCCTTACTGCCCACAGGCCCCAGGACCAGGCTGAGCTCTTTCCCTGAGTAGCTGGGCAAGCAGCTTCCCCGTTCTTGTTTAAGAAGTCACACTAATTACAGGGCTATCCTATGTGACCTCATTGAGGGGAACCTGCTTTAGCAGGGGCTTGGGCTGGATGAGCTCTAGAGGCCCCTTCCAATTCCTGTCATCCTGTGCTGCTGTTGCCTCCTTCATTCAGCAGACAGCATTAATCCCAACACTATTAAAACCCCAACGTTTCCAGCTTTCCTCAGGAACAGAGAGTTAAGAATGGCTAATTCTGTGGCAACACTGGGCAAGGGGCAAACACTGCAGGGTCATTGTACACTCAGATTTCACTGGCCTTCTTAGCCAGGAGCCAGGCCAGGGCAGCCTGGAACAGGAGCTGTGCTGCTGCTGCTGCCTACTGTGACAAAGAAGGTGCCACAGGAGGGCATGAGGAAAGTGTGTCGTTCCTGTGATCACTAATTAATTAGTGCCCTGCTGCTGCTCCAGGCAGGCCAAACAGATTACACATGGCCAAACTGACATCAACAAGTAGAAAATTCTGCTCACAAAAGAACTTGGAAGGTGTCCCGAGCCTGCCCGAGCCCCAGTGATCCAGGCTGCTCCCTTTCCAGGATGCTCTTAGCTGCTTGGACCCATTAGGCTTCTCCCTAACGAAGGGTGGATTCCCAAATTAGAGAATGATCAGAAACAATCCTCCCTGGTGAGGCAAATGCTTCTGTCTTCAACCTTAGGGTCTGACTGAAGCCCAGCCAGGGCCACCACTTCCCAGCAGGTACCCTGTGTTTCCTGACCAAAGGCAGACTCCTGATCCACCAGCACTGAGGTGAATTGTCACTGGCACTCACTGACATTGGCATTGCCATCTCCAGGCTTCTGAGGAACCTACTTCCACCCACAGGAGCTGGGGTCACATTCCTGCCTCAGACAGCAAAAGCATCTGCCTACCAGAATACAGGTGCATTCTTCTCTGGTGTCCCTGTCCATCTCAGAGCTACTCCAGAAGACAAAACTCACTAGAAAAGGAAATATTACAACAACAAAAAAAAGAGATCTTCCACCCCTCACCTGCTCAGAGGAAAACCAGTCTGGGAGGGGTGCTCTCAGCAAGGGGTCCTTGCCTGCCCTCCCAGTCCCTCTCAGCTTCCTCCCCGATGCTGCTGGCAGAAGGGAGGCAGGGGCTGGGCACAGCTCAGGACAGCACATGGGAATGATGCTCCCAAGAGCGTGGGCTGCCTGCCAAAGAGCACTGCCAGGTGCTTGCTGTTTAAATTGCTTAATATATTATATTACACAAAGATCAATGTCAGATACATGGCTTCCATCCCTGTCTCAGAGTATGAGCTTGTCCAGAGCACACAGCATCCCACCACATCTGCACCAAGGCACAGCCCCCAACGCATGGCTGCCTCTCCCCATGGCAGAGCTCACTGTACTGTATCCATCACAGCAGCCCAGCATGGTGGGGGCTGGAAGGGCCCTGAAGAGCTGCTCCAGCCCCAGCTAAAGCAGGTTCCCCTTGCTCAGGGGGCACAGGAACATGTCCAGGTGGGGTTGGAAACCTCCCGAGAAGGAGCCTCCACACCCTCCCTGGGCAGCCAGAGCCAGGGCTCCCTCACCTCAGCACCAAAGGAGTTTCTCCTCCTGTGCCAGGGAAACTTCCCATTCAAGTGGAACTTCACCTTAGCTCAGCCAAAGGGCTGGGGGTGCTGAGAGTGCAAACAGCTTCCACACTGACACTGACCCTCTGCAAATCCTGCAGGTGCTCACCAGGGAAACTATGGCAGGGGACCCTCTGACCTCCTTCTGCACAAGTCTGCCTGATGCTGGAGAACACCTCAAACCTGAGAGAAAGGTGTGCAGCCCACTCTCACCTCACCCAGTCTGGGGAAGGGAAAGTCACTTTGAGACTGATGGATAAAGCCACGACAGAGGAACCAAACCTTCTTGTTAGTCCCCATGAAGCCAAGGCCCTTCTGAGGGCTTTAGGCTCAGGCCCAAACACTAATTGCTGTATTGTTGAGTTACAATGGTCTGTGATAAAATCTCCAGCTACAGGGTGCATTTCCCTGGCAGGGATTCAGAGCAGCAGACACACCTCAGGGCCTGAGCCCCAGCAGAGCACTCTGTGGTCATCCACTCTCTGAGCAGCCAGGGAGCAGCCACCAAATCCTGGTGGCATTTCAGACCCCCTGCTCTCGGCTTGGGCAGTAACCACAGAGCTCTGAGGATGGTGAGATTTGCTCAGTACCAGCTTGGTCTGGCCCTCAGAGTTAAGGATGATGTGCAGTACTTGGTAAGTAAAGCGTATGTGGTCTCATGGCTACAATAGTTTATTAATTTGCCTCGTTAATCTGATTCCCCAGACTCTTGTGGGAAAGATTAAATGAATCACATGTAGACGTGAAAAGTCAGCACAAGGGGAAGAAACACAGAGGCCTGGCACAGAACAATCAAAATTAATTACAAAAGATGGGATAAGTCTGGTGACCAGGAGCTCTACAGTAATGTCACTAGGAGGAAATCATCCCTCTCTTCTGTACATAGGTGAGGAGCCCAACGGGAACCTCACAGGAGAGTGTCCGTGAGCACAGTCTGCGAAGCTGGGCAGCACAGCTTGCTGAGGGGGGTTCCAGGGCACACTCACATTTGTGGATGGGTGCCTCTGTGCTTGTTTTCTAACGGCTTTGGAAGGAAAACCCCAGAATTACCACGTGTGCAAAGCAAAATGCTGAAACAAACCTCGTGGCGGGTCACCACAGCCCTTGGGGACGCAGATGTGAGGTGACCTGCCCTTGTTCAGCCCATCACATGTGTGGGCAAGGCCACAGTTCATACTTTGATGTTCTCTGTAAATCAAACGAGGGAACAGATTCTCTTTCAGATTTTCAGGAATAAAGATTAGCCCAAGTCACATCCTCGAGCAGCAATTCTCAGAAGCAGGCTGGAAACTGCCCTCTGATGATAAGCTTAAAGGCAGATTTCCAAGTCTGCCAAGTCAATTTACCTGATTTTTAACTGCAGCTGAGAGACTTGACTAAGAGATGGGTGTCAGGGTTTAACCCTTAACCACACAGAGGCACTGGGGGGACCTGCTGCAGAGGAGGCTTTGAGGGATTCTTCCACAACCAAGGGTTAACCTTTGCTTTGTGCACAACCCTCATGCAGAACCTGCAGAGAACAAATGCACGGGGTCAGCCTCCCTGTTTTGTCCCACAGCACAGGCTCTCTTTCAGCACTTGTTATGTTTAGCTGTTCTGCATGACTGACTTATTCCCCAGTGGCACACCATGTCCCAGCTTGGGACTGCCATCAGTTCCATACTTTAAAAGGGCTGCTCTCCCCTAGGCTGCAGAGATTTCAGGTTACAGATGGTCACATCCAAACTGCAGCTCGGTAGTTTTACTCCCTTTGCTCTAGCATAAGCCACTTGAACAGCACTGTGAAAAGCACCAGGTCCTGTTACTGTCTCCACAGAAGACAACCTAAGACAAGTGTCAAGACCTGGTCTCATCTCTCCAGGATTTAATGAACCTTTCATCATTATGACACTTTAAAAAGCATTAACTGTTTGGTTCACCTCGCTGTCAGGAAGTTTCCAGCCCAACAGCCAGTATCAGCCTGATGGAAATTGGCCATTGCTGTTGGTACTTACTCAGAAGATGTCAATCATGGACCATTCTTCACTTCTGCTGCAGGATGCACAGAGCCACAGCATGGTTGAGGTTGGAAGGGAACTCTAGAGATCATCTGGTCCCCACTCCCTGGCTGTGTGTGTATTCAACTCGAGGGGACGTTCCTGAGATAGATCCTTTTTGCTTTAGGAAGCCTGTGGATGGGACAAAGCATTAATCAAACCCCATATTCAACATGAGCTTTGGGTGGCAAGGGGGGCTGCTGAATTTAAAGCTGATTAGGCCAGCATTAAATGTCTCAAGCCACCAACATGGCCCTGTTGGAAGAGGGTGAGGAGGATGAGGGACAATACCTGGACAGGTCCCTGTGCCTTCACAACATTTGGGCCTGGCTAGAACAACTTTTGTCCATAGACAACAGCCAATTTCCCCTGCAAGCACGATCCTGGCCTGCCACCCTCTGCCCAGGGGCCTGTAGCAAAGAGTGGCTGCACAGTCCTCTTAGTTTTAAGGTGTTTGTGCAAAAGGGGGATCAGAACCGATGGGACCCACCATGGCTGGCCCCAAGCTCGGTGTTTCTCTGCAGCTGCACCATGCTTTGAAACATTGCAGCCTGGTGGCTCTCCCATCCCTCTGGAGGGAGCTTCATGTTCAGTTCTATGTTTCTCTGCTGGAGGGGCAGTGGGCTGGATTTCTGATCAGCTCTCTAAAGGGCAGGCAAGGCGTGAGGGCTGTTCCAGCAGCTGCCCATGGCACTTGGGAGACTGCCAGTACAGGGTCTCAGAGAGCAGCTTTGCCATGTCTGTCAGCCAGCCAGGGACATGTCAAGCTGCTGAGACCCCAAGCAGGAGCACTGGGCAGCGGGGAGGTGGGCATCAGCTGCCAAACTGGTAACCCCTGCCCTGCAGCACTTCAGTGATGACTTTTAAGGTGTTTTATTTCTCTCTTTGCTCTCACCCACATAAAGGGGATGTCTGGTTCAGTAACAGACATCCCAGACTGGAGAAGTTCCATGGCTTTGGCAGAAGAGTCAGCCTGAGCCTTGTCTGTACCAAGCACACAGCAGTGGTCACAACAGCCTTTCGCTGCCTCTCCCCTGCGTGCAGGGAGCTGTGTCCCCCAGTGCCTCCAGCTCCAGCCTGCCTCCAGCTCCCCGCTCCCTCCTGCTGCACTCAGCAGTCACACCTTTCCCAAAGACATTCACCAGCTCTTTCCCTCTTCTGAAATCATTGTCAGTGGCTATTTAAAGCCTTTCACAGACCGGCACACCATGGATATGAACAAAACCCTTCTGGGCCAGCCCAGCCTGGTTGGTATCAACAGGACACAAAAAGCAACAGCCCCGTTGCTCAGAGAGGCACAGAGACTCCTGCCTGTCAGGAACCTGCCCAGAGATCTGTGTGGCCAAGGCCATGGGTCATATGCAACTGCACCTCATTCATCTGCCAAGGTCAGAGGCAGGACAGGCGTTGCAGGTCGGGGTAACGCTCTGAGTCCCTGCAGACAGTTGCAGCTTCAGTGAAGAAAGTACTTCTTCAGTCACACCCAGGCAGCAGCACGTGGGAAGAGGACATCCCTGTCTTTTGGGGAGGCTGTGGGGTGCTGTGGCACAGGTGCAGCTTGCAGGAAAACACAGCAATGCTGCTCGGTGCAGCAGCGCTGGGCTTTGCACCCACAGAGGGGAGGTGAAAACAGGAGCATAGAGAAGAGACAAGTCCTCTGAGCAAGCCACAGAGGCATCTGAGCTGTGGCTCTGGGCAAGGGGCTACTCTGGAGTTCAATAAACCACAAAAGAGCAAGAACTCTTTGCATTTTGAAAGGGGAAGCAGAAATGTGGATAATTCCTTGCCACAAGTACTCTGCAGCACACAAATGTCAGCAGAAAATCTTCAAAGTAGGGGTAAGGTCATCCCTATAAATAAATCATCCTGGCCCTGAGGAGCCCCACAGAGCTCCCTGGGAAACATGCATCCTGCCAAATTGGCTCTGCCCTGAAAGGGGAGGCAGGTAAGGACGGCTCCTTTCAGTGCCACAGGAACTGAGAGTTTAAACAGCACCAACAATAGCATCTCCATTGTTTCATCTCTCTGATGAATAATGCAGAACACTCAGTGGGGCTGTGGGCAGCTTGTTCCAACAAACCCACAGCGACCTGCAGCCTGCCCTTCAGACAGAGGGGAGAGGCCACGAGGGGCTGACCTGGGTCCAAGAAGCCCCTCACTCCTCCCTCCCCTCCTCACACCTCCTGAGGCATGGGGAGGGCCAAGGAAAATCCAAACTGGTGGGTTAAGACAAGAACAAGTGTAATAACTAAACTAAAATACACCAGCAGTGAGAAGAATAAAATATGCTACTAGTGATAGCAATCCAGAGAAACAAAACCCAAGAACAAGTGCTACCCAAGGCCTGCTGATGGAGGCTCCAGCAGGGATCTGCACCCCAGCCAGCCCCCACCCCACTGTCTATACTGGGCATGATGGCCTATGGTATGGAATAGCCTTGTGACCAGTTGGTCACAAGCTCCCTCCCAGCTGCCTGTGCACACAGCAGCCTCCCCCCACCCCCAGCACACTGGCAGGCAGGGTAAGGAGCAGAAATGGCCCTGATGCTGTGCAGCACTGCTCAGTAATAACCAAAACATCCCCATGCTATCTACATTCTTTTCAGCACAAACCAAAATTCAGCCTTGGAGCAGCTACTGGGAAGAAAATCAACTCTGTCCTGGCCAAAGGCAGGACATGGACCCACTTGGAGTTGGATTTGCCCGAGGCTGTGTGGGTGCAGCAGCTGCCTCTGAGCCAGGCAGGCACCCACAGGCCACTGCGTGGCTCAACCCCTGTGTCAGTATCAAACCTCACACGGGCAACCACACAAACAGCTGCTGCAAAACAGCAATGGGCAGAAGAAGGTGCACTCAATCCCCTTGACCTCACAGACACTGCAGAGGAGCAGGCAAGCAGTCTGTATTGCTTAAGGGCCGACAGGTAGGCAGCTGCTGGGGCTGAGAATCAATCTGAGAGCTGCGCTGCTCAGCTGGCAGCAAGGTGCCACGCAGGAGCCCGTCACATCCAAGGCACAGCAGCAGCTCAGGGGGTGACACGGGACAAAGAGCCCGGGGCTGTGTGCTCAGGAGCTGGGAGCGCTGCAGGCTGTGCTGCTGCAGCCAGGGGAACTCACCATGGCTGGAAGGAAGCAGCAGCATAGAGTGGATCAGCAGGTTGGATGTTTCAGTATTTAGACATTGCAGAGCTTACTCGGAGCTCTTCTGCACGCAGAAATGTGAATGCTGAAGAGAGAAAGCATTAGGGCAAATCATAGGATCATTATGGCTGGTAAAGACCTTTAGGATCATCGAGCGTGGGAGCGTTGAGCACGCAGCGGCTGCATGGCTTGGGATGGACCCCATGGCCGTTACACTGAAACCACTGCTGCTCTGTCTGAAAGGAACTGGCTTACTCTTGTCCAGTACTATTACTGCATCCTCATCCTAAGCTTCTGCTGACCTTCACTAGCACAGATCAGAGCCATGTAACACCTTTTAACCTCGGCCTGCTTTAAAATATTAATCCTTATGCACAGCACAGCATTATTATCCCTTTCTGGGGCTGGGGAAGGCTGGGAAGCAAGCTGAGCTGAGCTGCTGGAGCTGCAGGGACACGAGGTGATGCTGCAAAACAGCTCACCTCAGGCAAAGGGCTGGCTCCTGCCCAAGCAGAGCGGGACAGGGATGGATGTGGGAGCAGAGCAGAGAGCTGGGGCAGGAGGGAGCTCAGTGCTCAGCTCCCTGGGCAAAGCCAGGAGGCTGGCACCACCCTGAGTGTGTGGGAAGCCCAGCCAACCCTTTACAAGACAGAAAGGCTTTCACTGTAACATCTTATTTGGGAAGGGGGAAAACCCCCAGTGTTTGTTACTTGATTCTTATGGCAAAATTATCTGTGCTGCTTTTCCAGTTAGCATTAAAAAATAGGTAGATTGGGCTGCAAACCAACCTCTGACCCCAGTCATTCTGTTTTGGAAAAGAGAAGGGCTGAGGAAGGTTTCCAAGTGAGGGCCAAAGGCACAGAGAGAGAACACGAGCTTTGCCATTCCTTGTCATAAAAGGATTAGAATTGGTGATGAACCTGAAAAATACAGCAGGAAAGGTTCTTTATGGCCTGAAAGGCTTCTCTCTCAAAACCAGTTTAAACAGCAAACGTGTGGTGGATGGGGAGTTGAGATTCTATACTGAGCTCAGCTGAGAAGGGGTGGCAGACACGTTCCCATCCCACGGCAGCTCCATGGATGAAGCCACCTCCTCCCCACCTTCCCACGCCCTGCCCAGCGCTGTGCAATCAGGAGAGGTTGCCAGTAGCAACGATGATTGTTTCACCTGTTTGAAGGTCTCTCTCTCCTTGCTTTTGCTGCTTCCCAGGCCCTGATCCTGCTGCATGTGGCACATGGCCAAAGGCTCTACCCTCACAGGCTGTCCCCTTCCCTTCCCTTCCCTTCCCTTCCCTTCCCTTCCCTTCCCTTCCCTTCCCTTCCCTTCCCTTCCCTTCCCTTCCCTTCCCTTCCCTTCCCTTCCCACCAGGCCTGTGACAGGAGCTCCTTCCAGCCCACGAGGGCTGGAACTGACCTTCACAAGCTGTCTGGGTGCTGCATCTCACGCTGTGCTTGTTTGGTGGGCTAGTAAAGCCCAGTCCCTGATGATGGGATGACATGGAATAGGACTAGAAGGAAAAGGAACGGAATAACAGTTGGAAGAGAGATACAGTGACCATCTAGTCCAACTGCAGTGGGATGGCATGGGTCAGCCCATGAAAAGTGATGAGCTCCAAGAAGAGACAGAGTGAAGCTGCCCAAGGCCTTGGTAGCTCATCCGTCCTTCTACTTACAAAAGCAGAAACTGTCAGGTCCCATTCTGAAAACAAACGTGCATCTACCGTTCAGCAGACACGAGCCAAGGGATGTGGGGAACTCACCTGCTCCCATCTGTGCCCAGCAGCCAACCTTCAGTCTTTGGATCTGCAAACAGATCCTGTTCCCTGGGCTTTGACACGCTTACCTGATCACTCCAGGCAGTTCCAGCATGAGAAATGTTTTCTGAAGATTTTATTACAATGTAGAAAACAAAATGAAAGCTGCAGCTGGGATTTTTAGTGAATAAATGATGTTAACAGTTTAAACATCTGAAAAAAAACCCCTCTGAAGCTGTTCTATTTTAAACAGCCCTCATCCAGCCTTACCAGCGCATCTTCTCCAGGAATAAGCTTCGCACTCCTCCAGCCTCCCCCCAAGGGAAGGCAGCCAAAGCCTTGCTGCAGACAGCAGTTGTCAAGGCAGCTTCTTGATTTAAATAGGGGCCGGGTCATTTAATGCTTTACAGATGGTAAACAGCACTCCTCCCGAGGAGAGGAGCTGGCAGATGCTGCCACTGGGCTGCAGCAGCGGGACGGCCGCGGCTCTTCACCCTCACCCGCACCCACTGAGGCACCGACCTGCTGCTCTGCTGCTCCTCGGGGGCCTCTCCTCTCCCCCACAGCTCAGCCCTCTGTCTTTGCTCCGTTCAGACATTCCATTGCCGATTACCTGCACCATTAGTCTGGCGTGGCTGTCTGACATCAGCTCTCCCTAAATGCTGCTGGGTGCTCCTCAAGGTCTTATCTACGGCATAAAACATGCTGAAAAAAAGACAGAGACCAAAGGGGTGACAAATGTGCTGATCTGCTCCTCCAGCACCTGCTAAGAAGTTGCACTCAACTTTGTGCTATTTAATACTTTTTGCATTCTCTCACCTTCTGGGGTTGTTGTTCCGAATCCATTTTTAACTGACAGCTCTGAGAGACTTGAGTCACTGCCTTTTGTAACTGTAGCTAAAATAAAAACCCCTACCAGAAGAGCAGATGAAACATCTGCAGAGAAGTTGGAGGGAACAAAGAGAGCATCAGCACAATAGCAGGTGTCAGTCTGTGGAAGTATTTCTGGCAAAGGGAGGAGCACAGAGCATTGGGATTGGGGAGGTTTTGATTATCACGGCCCCCCACGGTGACTGTGCAGTTACAGCTGGGGATGATTCAAAAGGTATTGAAAGGGATCACTGGAAGCAAATAAAAGGAAATGTAAAGTAGAGCAGCACCTCTTGTGGGGTGAGATCCTGAGCCTCTCTCTGTAAGAGAACTGCTGTAGCCATGCAGTGCTCCACGGCAGGAGCCTGTGGACGTGGCTGACGTTTGCCACCCTCGCGCCTTCACCTTGAAGCACTTCGGTGCTTTTGTCCAGATGACACGCAAGAGCTCTCTGTCTTCGGGCTCCCCTTTCAGAAACTAATCCCCCTTTTTCACTTGGCAGTACCCTGCTGAAGCACAGTCCTCTGCTTGCTGCTGGTCAGTGTGTCACAGGAATCCTCCCTTTTGTCCAGAGCACAATGCCTGCAGCTGAAGGCACCTACGATGATCAGTCCCATCCTTTGCTTAAGGTTTCTTTTAATGATGACATCTCCTATTTGAAAGGAAAAAGAAAAAAGGCACAAGTATGGCCTGAGGCCAGTGGAATAAAAATGGGGCTATGTATGCAAAGAACCCCAGAATGGTGGGGCTTGGAAGGGACCTCTAGAGCTCATCCAGCCCACCCCCCTGCTAAAGCAGGTCCCACCTAGATGAAGTCACACAGGAACGTGTCCAGGTAGGTTTGGAAACCTCCCAAGAAGGAGCCTCCACACTCTCCCTGGGCAGCCTGGGCCAGGGCTCTCTCCCCTGAACACTAAAGAAGTTTCTCCTTAAGTGGAACTTTTTGTCTCCCAGCTTTTGTCTGTTACCCCTTGTCCTGTCACAAGATAAACCAGAAAAAAAAAGTTCCCATCCCCTTGACATCTGCCTTTCAAATGCTTGGAAGCATTAATGAGGTCCCCCCTCAGCCTTCTCCAGGCTGAACAGCCTCAGGTCTGGAAAAAAAGAATTCAACAGCCCAGTCCCAGCAGTGTGGGATGCAGTGGCTCTCTGCATTGTGTTGGCTTCCAAACCCAGGCAGAGCCTGCAGTTGAAAGGGATGACCAAGGGAGGCTGCTCTTTGTGAATTAACTCCCCTTCTCCAAAAGCTGCTGGGAACCAACACCCACTGCCCTGATGCAAGACCTCTTCCCTCTCAGGGAACACGTTGCTCTGCTCTTGTAGTGCAGGGCTGGCACAGATTTTGTTTTGGAAAGGAGATCTTCCTTGAGCACCTCCCGGCAGACAGGAGTTGTGAGACAGATCGGTCTCTGGTTGACCCGAGGCAAACAGCTCCTTAGCCCAATCCCCGTCCCAAGCGTGTGAGCTATTTGCAGCCTTCTGCAGTTGATCTCCAAATATAGTCCCCAGCTCAGTGAGACACTGGCACATGCCTCCCCTCAAGTACACAAACTGTCCCGTTGCGCTGCCTGCTGTAAGACGAAGCTCATGATTCGTGTCGGCCTGGAGATGCTGGCTCTGACTCTGCTCTCAGCCAGGGAGAATTAGAAAGCAAACAACTGTGCAGAGAGGGATGGAGCTGACCTGGGATTTTTTTGCAAGCATCCCTGGCTCAGGCAGCCTTGGTGGGACATGAGAGAGCAGAGTGTGAAGCTCTGCTTGCTGCAGTTCCCCAGGAGGGCAGGTCAGGGCTGCCGGTGGGATTATTCTCCTCCCATCCCAAATGCACAACCTGTTCAATTTGCCATAAACTGACCAGCCCAAGGAGTAACTGAGATAGCACAGCTGGAGCTGAGGGGGGCAAAGCTATAAACACAGCTCCTCCAGTAAAAATACCTCAGGGGGGAGATGGTAGTTAGAAGTTAGAGACACACCATGTACAAGGACACTGGATTTTCAGCGCTTGCCTGGCTCAGGAGCAGAGCTCCCAGGTAAAGAGAAGAAGCTCTGTCTTTGCAGCCCCCACACACAGAGTGCACGTCAGCAACACGAGGCTCCTGGCCAACAGCTGCCCTCCATCCCCTGTGCTGAAAGCGGGAGAAAACCTGCATTTACAGCCCAGCTCTGGCAGCACCTTGGCTCATCCCTGAAGAGCAGCAGAGCTGAGGAGCAGAGGTTGCTCTGGGGAGATCTGTGGCACTTTGTTACTCACAGAGCAGCAAAACTCACAGGCAGCCTCTCATTCTCTGCAAGTGTGACACAAAAAAGTTATTTTAAAACATTTTAAAAGTCAAGTTTTGGAGCAGGTTCAAGTCAGACTGTGTGAGGATAGAAAAGATTGCAGGGGAAAACTAGGAGGAAAGCCCTTCTTGCTGCTGCCATCAGACACCAGACATTTCAATTCACAAGTGAGATGCTTTGGCATCAGGAGCCTGCAGAGCTCCTGCTTGGTGCACTTCAGTGGTAGATAAAGCTGTATCTTTCTTCCCCTGAAGGTTCAGGGGCCGCTCTGACAGACTCTTACTAATTAAGTGCATATATGTACGAAGAAGCTCAGTCTTAAAGCTGTCAGGCAGAGGTGCAGCTGACAGCAGCAAAACCATCACTTTGCAAGCAGGAGCCCCTCTCCAAACTACACACCACCTACTCCTTTCCATCTGGAAATGCTGCTGGGTTTTGTTACCCAATAGCTTCACCCAAATGAATTTTAAGGAAAAAAGAATGAAAATTCAGTCTTATGGGTCATTAAAACAACCAGGCTGCAAAACTCTGGGATACGGTTCCCTTCTAGAAAGGAGCAAAAGTATCAACAAGACCTCAAAGTCTCACTTTTGCTCTCACAAACAAATAAGGAATAAAGCCTAGGAGGAAACAAAATCAAACAGATGGGCTTGGATTTAATTCAGCATGCCTCAAATACTCTCACGTTACAGGCAAGAGAAGCCCTCATTCGTACTGCTGCCATCCCATTACAGTTTGCATTAACATTGACAATGGAAGCCTGACATTTGTTATGTGCACTGCAATAAACAGTAAGGGCCTGCTCAATTCAAGGTCTAATAATGGCAGATAGATTGTAAGCTCTCCAAAGCAAGGACCAGTCAAACAAAACGGATGGAGGGACAGCAGAGAGAGTGTCTCACACACAGGGCAAGGTGGAAGGAGGAAAGGTGCTGGTCTTGCAGATGCATTCGGCATCCCACCCCCCTAACTGTGCAGTGCCCTCAAAGCACATCCAATCACAAAATGAAAACATAAAATCCAAACACTTGTACTCAGTGGCAAAGATGTGAACAATAAATGTTGGAGCTGAGCAGAAAAGCCACATGCTGTGACATCTCTGTTACGAGGGACTCGGCACAGGCCAGTTGCTCCTGCTGAGGAGGGGCTTCCCAGACCTGATTCCCAAGAGCAGAGGATGAAATGAGCTACAGGAGAGTTTCTTGGACAAATAGATAAAGGGAATCACTTGGCTTTCTGTGCCTTGCTGGGTATTGCAATGTGGATTTCCACTGATCCATGTGGTAACCTGCATCAGCTTCACTGCAATCCTACTGCTCCACTGCTGTGGCCGCCCGTTACACAGGGACTCACTGCAGCACTGGCTCAGGGAGCTCCTGCTGTCTGCAAATCACCCATTGGAAAGGGTCAGTTCCCCACTGGCTGTTTTTCAAATGATCCTTCTCTCAACTGTGAAGGCTGAGGCCATTGTATAAACCTCACTAAATGGATTGCCTTCCTCAGGAAGGTCAGCACAGAAGTAACGACCGACAGAAGTCCCATCCCCTGTCCCCATTGACCGGGCACAGAGCAGCTACACTCATAGGAAAAAGAGTCTCTTGCTGCTTGATATTTGTTTAGTGCTTCACCTGCTTTGAATTGCATGTGCTTTGATAAATGAACTGAGAAGTTCTCTGGCTCCTCTGCTGCGTGGGTAAGTGGCTCAGTACGAACCACCACAATTACAGGGTGAACTGAATCACTGATAAAGCATCTCTGCCTTTTTCCTGCACCACGGCACAGGAGAACCTGCTCCTTCATTCCTGCAGCCTTACCAGCAGAGTCGCAAGGTGCAACTGAGCATTTCCAGCAATAGAGGAAAATGGGTGCTGGGTGCTGCAGCGCTCACTGAAGCAAAGGCCTCACGAGCCCAGTGGTGGAACAACAGACACAATTTCTTACATTCAGGCAACAATTAGAGTTCTTTCCAAAGTGAGAGGCACGGGTGGTTTAGGGGGGAGGTGTGGGCAGGCTCCCCACCATCCTGCCACGCAGGAGTCGGCAAGAGCCAACCACCCTCTCCCGCGCTGTGGCAATGGCACAGCTCCTCTGCTGTGGGCAGGGGGCAAAGCTTTCTGTGGCTGCTTGTAAAGGGCTTTGAGGCCCTCAGGTGGAAGGGCAATACTGGAAATGATGTCCCCAGCACGTTAGGAAGTACAACACAAGAGACAGAGGCTGTGGGAGGACTCACACAGCGTTCAATTAGCAGCTCAGGAATCAAGAGTCCCACCTTCACCGCCGCGGCTGATGCGCACCAGCACTCATCCAGAGTTCAGCTTTCTGTTCAGGCTGTATTAAATCTAACACCACTATGTTGAGAGTTATTATTAGCAAGTGACAGATAGTTTAATATGCCCAAAGTCAGCAAAGCATTAATGTTTCTGCACACCAAAGCCTTGTATTATTTCACTGGCGTGACAGCCAGCAAGTGGACGGTGCAGGCCTGCGAGGGCTCAGGGGAATGAAGGGGTGAGAGGTTTGATTGCCAGCTGGAATCTGGTCCAAAGGAAAAGCTTATCCTGTCAGATTACTGATGCTCATGGTTGGAGGGTCACAGCCCAGCTCACACTCCCCTGCCTGGATTGCAGGAATTTGGGTTTGGGTTCCCATCTTCCATTCCCAGTGCTCTGAGGCTCCCCCAAGCCTGGGCTGCCTCGCCTCTGAGCTGCTCATCTCCCACACGCTTCCTCCATGACCCTTCATTTCCAAACAAGGATCACAGCAAAACCTTAACAGTTCAGTAAATCAGTGCACACCTGAAATTCTCTCAAAATAAGCAGAAGGTTGAGCTCCTAAGGCACGCTTTACCAAGGCTGAAGCAGCTGGAGCCCTTATAAAGTGAGCTCTCATGAAGCTCTGCCGTCCCTGCCTTGGCAGCCTGTGCAGAGCAGGATTTGCTCCCTTTGGCAGTGTTCTGGAGCAGCAGGCTTACCCCCACCCACGGCCTTCAGGGCCCTGTGTTCTCCATGGGGATTAGTAAGTGCTGCTGCCCATTCCAGAAAGGCAATCTGTGTTCAGAGGGATTCAGAGGCTTTGGACATAATTAAGGTAAAATTGCCATCAGATGTATGGGAAAGGGTAGAAGCTTAGCTTTAAAAACCCAGAAAGCCCAGAAAGCTATTTCATCTGAAACCAACTGTACGACAGCAGTGAGAGAGTTTGCCAATTTAGCAAGGCAACTACATATGCCCCACGCTGTGATTTGCCTGAGGTATCAAGACAAGCAGTTTCTCCTGGTATGAAGGTGCAAGGCCCATCCTTAGGTTGTTGTAGATCTAAGTAGGAAACAAAGGTCTTTGTCCAAAGTCTGTGAAAAAGCACAATCATCTTAAAGCACTGGCCTAAACTGGCCCAACCTACACCCCAAAGCAATCTGTTGGGCTGGGCAGGACGCACCAACTGCTGGTTATTCACAGGGAAGGGAGCAGAACAAACATGGCTCTGAAGCAGGAGCTGCCGAGTCTCAGCACTGAGCCACCGTCTCCTGCAAACTCTCAGCTGCCATTTTCAACTTGGTAACATCTGAGCACCACAGTGTGGTTCCCAGATAACATCAAGATTTTTCACCTGTTCTAGCCTCTCTGTCTCTTCATTAGAGTGATCAAGCCCCCTTCTGTTCAATTTAGTTTGGAGCTGGTAAGTAGGAGAGACAGCCCTTTCCACTTCCACCAGTGGGAATAACACGAGCCAACCCCAGTGAGGAATCCACAGGTACTTCTGTTCACAGCAAGGGAATCTCTGCTTCTTTTTCTCCTGGTAGCTACTTCAGCTGAGATGCCGCTGTGCAACAGAAAGTTATTTACAGGCAAGCAAGAGCAAAGAGTAAGGAAACACAGGAACTGGCCATTTGCAGAAACACACTTTGGTAGGCGAGGTGTGAGAAGTGACGCAGGTGAGAGCTTTGCAGGGTCCTCTGAAGGACACAACTACTGATTTGAGCAGTGTGATGTCAAGGTCACTGCTCTGAGCACAGGCCAGGTGTCCAAGTAAGGAACAATTTACTAATGAAACTAACTAAGCTTCTGTTTTCTTCCTAAATCTAAGCCACAGAAGTGAGCAGTATAAAGGTGTGTGTACATGCAGATACACAGGTGTGTATGACAGAGAAACGTGTATGCGAAGCCTCTAATTTTATACACCAGGAGAAAGCCAGGGAAGCTTCTTCTCAGAGGAGACCAGAGATCAGCACTTTCTGAGCTGACCTATGGACTGCTTGTAGGCACCCGTGGAAGAACCCAGCAAAGCAAGTCTGTTATCAAAGGCTTGAAATAAACCTTGTGGGTGTCTGCAGCACTGAAAAAAGCCAAGATGCAGACTGGCAGAGACAAGCACTGACCAGGCACAAAAGCGTACCCTTTCCCACAAGGCAGCCCACAGGAACGGGGAGGAAAGCACCAGCCATCCCAGCAGACAGAACCATTTGCAAACAGATGCCAGGACTGTGTGCAGCCTCTAGGCCCAGAGGGTTTCACTCCACAGGAATGGTAAGCAGGGGATGGTGGATACGAGCGGGGATGCTGCTGCCCATTTGATCTTGAAGCAATATCAATTTCTTCAAATGCTGTCTACCACTACCATCAAAAGCATTAAATGGAAAGGAGCTAGACAACAGAATATGAAGTGTACTGGTCTGATACTAGGTATCTTAAGCGTGGTTTGAAGCATCTCTCCCCTTAACTGGGTATCTCATTGGTGTTAACTTGCTCAATCCCACTTTGCTGCTACACACAACAGTAATGGTCCTCTTAACATTTAAACTTGGGATAGGTCAGAGCTGGTGAGATGTCCCTGAGAGATGCTTAACAAGAGCTCCAAACCTACACAGTCGTCAAGAAGCCCGATTTAAAGATGCTCACACTTCTTCCTGCCAGCACGTGCCACGCCGCAAGCGAAGACTTGTGGAGACTCCCACAGTGTCAATCCCAGCTAAGCTCAGGAACCTGTGGTGATGGTTTCTTTTGTAAGCATATGTGACAGTTCTAACTTACTGAGACTTCCCATATGGTATGCTCCTCTTCTCCTAGCTATAAACAACGGGTAGGGGGGGCAAAAAAAGTCATTGTGGAAACACAGGAAACGGCAATTCTGGGTTTCTCACAACAGTCAAACAGATGAAGATGCTTCATTGTACCAGAGACACTACAGGATTCTGAACTGAAAGGTAAAGCTGCCAGTTTTCAGTAGCTTCTCTTTGATGCTGCATACCTGATGATAGTGAGGGAACCTTGCTACAGGTCCTGCTGCTGGGTTTTGTGTTCCTGAGAATCATCAAAACTCCTCGTGAGTCGGATGGGGAAACCTGGTACTTCACGAGCACGAGCCTCTGAGTTTCCTCAGGGTGAAAGCTGCTCTCTAGTGCCTTCAGACAGATCACAACCCAACAGTTACTGTTAACGGGACTGCAGTGAAAACTGCAATGTCCAGCCCCAGGTATTCTTACCAGAATACTATCTGACTTTTAAAACTGTGCCATAAAGCAGTGTCTTTGTTCTCCTGGGTGAGCAGTTACAGTAGATAAAGGTACATGTTGCAGGCTCTGGCTAGAGAGCATGATTCCATACTCACTCCACCTTCAGCCACCTACGCCTTGTATGCAAAACCAAGGAGAACTCAAGACACTTTCTGTTCTGGAAAGATTCCAGAACTCAAGGTTATCTGTATCAACATCATCATGCGTGGCAAGGATGTAATGCACAAGGTACAGAGCTTCCCTCTCCCCCTTCCATCAGCCCCCCTCCCTCAGTCCTACCAACAGGTTAGCTGCAACTGATCCTCCAGCACGCCGCGCTGCCCTTCTGTACTCTGCCACGTTCCTTCCCCGACACGGAACCTGACAAACACAGAAACACAAGCTACAGGATTAAATAAGATTTTTATTGTCACATGTAACTGCTTTGTCAGAGATGTACATTTTGTAGATTTCTGTGCAGAATGAAACCTAAAAAAAAAAAAAAAAACCAAAGAAACTCAACCCAACCCAACCCCCAAACCCTGGCAGTTGCCGTCTGTCTTGTCACCTGGGCCTTGGACACACACACACACACACACACACACACACACAGAGCTGTTGCAGCTGAGGCAGGGAAACCCCACAGCCAGGCCTCTGTTTAAACACACCACAACGCTCCAAGACAAAACACATCGAGTTAAGGCTAATGAGAATAATGCCAAAGAGTTGACACAGACACGCTGAAAGGTGACAACCCTCGAGAGAAGAGTGGCGGTTCCAACATCTCATTTCTCCCCAGAGTCATTTTGCTCCATTTCCTCCAGCTAAGGAGAGGCCAGTGAACAGGCTTTTGCCTACACCCACAACACCAAAAATCTGATCTATTGAAACTTTGTCGTTCTGGGGGTTGTTCTGGTTAACCAAAGAAGTGGGAGCTCATACCTCGAAGCGGTTAACTGCTTACCACAACCTCATCTTCCAACTTGTATTTCCTCATGTACAGACCAGGGATAAAGTCCAACAACACAAACTTCTTAGTGGCAAAATTTCACATATGTTGGGCAGCCGTTAGCATACAAGCAGTATTTAAATAAACATAAGTGCATCCAAACATGAGATTCTCTAAATATACCACACTTCATTTATCCCAAATGGCAATTTGCTGACAAGAGCTGTAGTTCAAATCAAAATCATCATTTACACGTTTCACTCGGAGGAAAAGAAGCCGTAAACCCAGGGGACTCTCCAAACAATCTCCTCCTACCCCACCCCCTACTTATTAAATCAAATAACTCATCTAGAAGCGTAAATCCAATATTCAGATGCAAACCAAAGGCGAGAAGCAGTCTCTGATGCTCGTAATTTGAAGGCTCCAAAGCCCAACCGTGATGGAATTTACTACTTCTGTCAGTCATTGGCTCCTGTATGTGCACTTTGTGTTTAAGCTAAAATAACAAATGAGACAACAACTGAGGCTAGTGTGGCATAAAGTCACTGTAAACCCAGCGAAACCAGAGGAATTACAGTCACGACATTCATCTGGATGATTTAACCAGTCATCCCACAGCTCCTGACTTTACAGAAAACAAAAGGCAACCGTCGTTTGAAGCGATACACACACATTCTGCTAGTAAAAACAAAGCTGAAACAAACCCCTTCTCTGTTGAAGAGCACACCGACAGAAGAAGGTAGAGCACGTCTGTTCCAATGGGGCTTCTCACTTCTCCAAACTTCTTTGATGCAAAGGCCAGTTTGGCTTACCATAGAAAGCTGTTCTGAAGGCGGCTGATATATTTATTCCCTTTCAAAAATTAAGATTCAAGGCATGATAGTGCAAGAGGTAAGTTTTGATTCGAGAACAACATCTGTAGACTAACTGTGCTTAGTTACTACTTCCCAATTTATTGTCTTAAAAGAAAAATAGGGCAACAAAAGCTACAAGATCTCTATAAATTTCCTTTCGCCTACCAGGACGTCCGTGAACCTCGTCAGTATTAGTACAACTTGATTATCCTAATGATTCCTTTATAAAACTTGCAAAATGTATCAGAAGGTGAACCAACCATCTAGTGCAAGTCTTCTACGTTCTGTGTGCACAGTAATCCTGTTGCAGTTCATCTCCTCCAGGTTAAATCCCCAAAATATCTCTGTAACAATTATGAAAAACAACAGTGTCACGTGGATTTGTTTTGGGTTGGGGTTTTTTTTTTTGTCCCCCCCTTTTCCCCTCCCCTCACCTCACCCCCAACTATTAAATCTGAGAAGTTTGAGTGTTCCTGGAGTCACCATCGGGATGCGTTGCAGGTCGGGAATCCCTTGTCTGTGAGTATTCGCTGTCAGATGATTCTGTGGGTTCCAGCAAGTTTTCATAATCACTGTCTTCCGATTCATCACCGTTGTCACCGACTGCTCTTTGGGAAGGCGGCACAGACGCTCCATTGCCTGAATATTTCAGTCCTGTGTTTGTGGAAACGTAACTGGAAGAACCCACTGCTTGAGGTCGAGGCATGAAAACGTTGCTCTCTAGGAGCCCCACAGTACTTTCTTGATTGGATGCACTGAAGTCGGAGTACGGGGGAGGAGGGTCGGAGACGTCTGAGTCTTCCAGCGTGCAGCCTTCCACAGCAAACCCAGTGTAGGACATTCGTGGGACAAACATGGGTTCCAAGTTATCTGTTGGCATTTGCCTGCTTAAAATGGCTTGTTGCATTCCTATAAGAGCAAAGAACATGAAACTTGTCAGTATTAGCACAACCTGATTGCCCCAGGCGTCCCAGTTCAAAGCCAACCCGTGTCACAGAAAGCAAGTAAACTAAGTGCAAGCGTGCTACTTTTTTGTGTGCAGTCATCTTGTGCAGTTAATTTCCTTGAGTTTTAAACCCCTGAAACACAGCTATGGGAAGTTTTCATAACCTGTTGCTCTTTCCATCTCATTTTTTCTCTCTCCACCTCATTTTCTTCTTTGCTGGTGTTGACAATCTTATCGACATCAGCAATTGCCTTGTCTTCTTTACAAGCCTTCCCTCCCAGTGGCCGTGATTAGGGCTGCTGAAAGCACTAGGTGCAATGCTCACCTTCTGCTAGCCAAAACATCTGTACTCACACAGTCTCCTACTGGGATGGCTAACCAGCTAGCTGGGCTAGAATCATCTTTTGAACCCTTGTGCTACAGCCCTGGCAGTGACCCATGATCAGAGCCTTGGCACCAGTGTAACACCGGTAAGGAATGTAGTTCACTGCACCTGGAAAAGACACAATCCTTGAAATCTGTAAAACCACCACTTCTGTGGCTTGACTTTTAGTTCAGTAATTGTCCAGCAGTTACTAGAAATAAATGTGTCCACTAAGGACAGGGTCTCTTTCTAATCCATGTGGCTTTAACAACCTAAGCAAGATGAAAAGCCACAGATAATTTATCTGGCCTTCAAGGATTTCACAGTGTCTCCACGTTTCATTAGGAACAGTCAGCAACACTGGCACTATAAGGATTAAAAAAAATGGCTGAAGAACTGGTTAAAGAACAGTTACAATGGTTAACAGTCACACTGGAAAGATGCACCAAGGTGAAGCTCCCACAAGTCTGCACTGGAGCTGTATTCACACCAACCACCTACATGATAAATGTAACCAGCACATGCTTATTAAAATTACAGATGGTTCTATGCTAATAATAGCTGCAAGTATACCAGGGTATCAGAACAGGAACTTGAAAGGGATCTTAAATTACTTCCCATATCAACTCATTTAAGGAAGACATGCACAGGAGTAACAAACTGCAGAATGGGAAAGAGTTCTATCCTTCTGCAGGAAAGAAACACAGGTTTACTGTTGATTTCTGTAAGCTATAAATACCAACATGCAGTAACTGCGCTGTTGAGAAACAGCTAGGTATTATTTCAGTAAGCAAAGACTACAACTGCAATGCTACATCCAATTCTGAACACCACAGTTGAAGACATAAGGAAAAAATGGAGAAACTCCACGAAAGAAGAGGACTTGTCAGAGATCCACGTGTCATGACCTAAGAGGAAAGACTGCAGTAACTGGGGTAACTGGAGGAGACTGAGGAGACAGTTTCATTCTTTAAATGTACATAAGAGGCTGCTGTGGAAAGGCAAGCAGAAGGCAGACATTAGAAGCACACATTAGACATGAGGGGAAACTTCCTTGCAGGAGGTTTGTTAAGCACCAGTTTTTGACAGGTTAACAACCTCCAAACACCTGTCAGAACTGACATTGGGATAAGTAATGCTGCCTTGCAGCCAAGGCACAGACAAAATGGTATCAGCTCTACTCACTGTCACACCACAGTCCTTGGAAGAGGCACAAATCAAGTTTTAAGAGTTCCTTTAATCAAGTGATTGGAGCATCTCTTCAGTAATAAAAAGAGCACATTCAAGTAGCTACACAACAAGGACTCCAGTGTTGGTCCCCAGGAGAACTGCAGCAGCATCTGGGAAGTGCACAGCACTCACTATACTCTAGAACATGCTACTACATGTACAGAATTATCTCAGTGAGTTGTCAAACAAAGGCTCCACTGACTTTCATGCTAGAGTGTTAAAAGTCATAGCCTGTCAACCCAGCATTGCTAAGAGTAACGAGCTTCCCCATACTGCTACTGCAGGAACTGGAAGCAAGCATTCCCTTTTCCTCTAGCTCAGAGAATGATTAACTGCAACATTCACCTCACTAAAAACCAGGAAATTCTCTTGCTATTGAGAACAGGAGAGAGGAGGAGGCCAGCTTCAGTATTTAGTTACTTGCATCTAAAAATATCGCAGAGATACAAGCTGTGTGTTTTCTTGTTTCAGCCCTCTCACATGATTATCTGCTCTGGCATAAATTTTCAGCCCAGGATTTGCATCTCACTGATAGTATCTAGAGGCTAGCACCTGCTCTTCCTCCTCCTCCTCCCCCACCTATTGCCATATGGGCTGGGATCAGCTCCAGTCACACTAAATACCCATCCCTACTTCTCGCTAGCTAGTAACGGTTCCCAGCCTGATTCATCTATAGCCAAGCAGGAAACAGCACTGACTTGTGCCACTTCCATCTTAGAAACGGTCTGTGGCTGATCCTGCCTCTTTACCTCATCTTTGAGGTTCAGAGGTGGAAGAAGCTGGGCTGACAGACCAAACGTTGCTCTAAAATGACGATGTGATAACAGTACCTTGCTGTCTGGAGAACAGAAATCTATCTAGTCCCAGCAGCTGAGGGGCCTATTGCACTGGTGAGAGTGTTAACCCATCTAAGCCAGCTTTTGGTCTCTACAGCTTTTGATAATAAGATACACAAGTAATAAAAGCCATAGTGTAGCTATAATGACAAAATTTGCTCATCACTTCAAAACATGAGCAAAGAAGAGACTGTGTTTGGTGAAACGTGCAACCTGCTTGTGATTGAACAAAAAATGCACTGCCATTTGCCTGTTCTCTGCTCCTGCTCTCATCCTTCACTCTTCCCTTACACTCACACATACATTAAACGAGCAGTAACAGTGGAAAACGTGCTGGTTTTGGCTGAGGAAAGGTAAAGTTTCTTGGCAGTGGCTGGTATGGGACCAGGTTTTGGATTTCTGCTGGAAACAGTTGATAATTCAGGGATGTTTTAGTTACTGCTGAGCGGTGCTCACACAGCACCAAGGTCTTTCCTGCCCCTCACCCCCTGGGAAGCAGGCTGGGGGAGCACAGGGAGCACAGGGAACACAGCCAGGGCAGCTGGCCCCAACTGTCCCAGGGATGTCCCCCACCACGTGGCACTGTGCTCAGCAGATAAACCTGAGGAAGGAGGAAGAAGAGGCTCGTTGGGAGTGATGATGTTCGCTTCCCGAGTCCCCGTTAGGTGTGAGGGAGCTTGGCTGTGATAGGTTTGGCTCAACACCTCCCTGCCCATGGGAAGCAGTGAAGGAAGTCCCTGTTTCTCTTTGCTTGCACACATGGCTTTTGCTTTGCCTATTTAACTGTCTTTATCTTAACCCACAAGTTTTCTCACTTTTACCCTTCTGACTCTCTCCCTGATCTCACCGGGTGAACGCAAGTGAGAAACTGCATGAGTCTGAGCTGCTTCCTGGGGTTAAACCATGACAAAATGCCTCCTTGGAGAAGTCCAGGCTTTTCGCAAAACCAATCTACTGATATGCAAAAGGCTTCTGAAGCCACATTAATTTTTTTACGAAGGATGGACAGTGTGGCAAGCACCCAAGTATGCTCACACATGAGACTCACGGACTCAGAAGATTATGGAGGAGCAAAAAAGGATGAACATATATCTATTAGTGGCTTTTCCTACCTGTCCTAAAGATGAAAACTTGTTCTGCTAATACAAAATGCAGAAACAAACCAAATACAAACATGATTTGGGGACTTATCTGCACTATGGAAACTTAAACCAAATCAACCTGATACTAATAGAGCTCTTCAAAACACAGCACAAGTGTAACTTCAGCATTCAGAGCTTCACTAGAGAGTGAAGACTGTCATGCTTGCATTGCCTTGAATAAACCAAAGAACAATCTGATTCAGCTTCCCGTAACATGAATTCTCCCAACACACTGCAAGAGGGGCAGTATTTCAGTAGCTTCGTGGAATTAAAGCTAACACAGAGACTGAAACTCACAGTAGCGATGACATGGGACTTGAAATAAGTAGGCAAATCCAAAGAAGATTTTGCATTTAAGTAGTTCCTTCCACTTTCTAGCAGGTACTCCTGAAGATAGGGATGACTTCAAAACGGACAAAAAGGCTTAGTTCTGCACTGGAAAGTGGTGTTTCAGTGCTAAGCATGTTCACCACCAAGTCATCAAATGAAGTAAAAAAAATGCTGACTGGATTAGGATTCAGTGACTATGAAGTAGGAGAGGGGGATAAAAATGTAGATGGAAACCTCTGAATCACCAACTAAAAGCTACAAGGTCAAAAAATCATGAAATTAGATAACACTTCAACTGATCTAAATCAATGCTCATTCCCTAAGCACTCATGTCACACCACTCAGTTTGTCTGGTGTCCAGTAACATAACAGAGTTCTAATTTAACTGGTGCTGGGCTTGGATTTGGGGATGGGGTTGGGAATGGGAATAAAGATTGCAAAAAAACCAGAGATAACCACTGGCCTGCAAACACAGTTCCCTGTGTAACGTTTCACAAGGCATCTCATCGGTGCTTAGATCTGCTTGTTCCATTCCTGGCTTTGCTCCCCTTTTCCTTTCCTACAATTGATCTTTTCCTGTGTTATTTCCAAAATTGTCTTTTCCATCCTTTTTTTTTTTCCCCTCCAGCTTTGTCTCTCTCCTGTGTTTTAAGTTTGTGAGCACTGGATGATTGCTACAGAAATACCTGCGGTCCACACTTTCACAGCTTATTTATCATTCAACACTCCCTTCCCAAGGTTGTATTTTTTTCTTTTGCTATGAGCTGTCAGGAATACAACCCAAAATAATTCCACAGAACGCTTTGTTCTTACAGTATCTGCTTGTGAAACAAAAGAAGTTCAAAGGCAACTTACTTATTTCTTGTTCCTTCTCATTTTTCTTCTGTGCGATTTGCCTTTTGAGCTTGTTCACATCAGCTTGAAAAGATTCAACCACACGTTCACTCTTTTCTACATCTATACATACTGCCTGGGAGAAAAACATGAGATTTGCTAAGATTTGGGAAAAATACATGAAATACTTTAAATAAACAAGACCCATGGATTTTTTTTTTGCAACAAGGTTTCCCTGCACTGGTGAGGAATGTGAAATCTTCACACAAAGATCTAAGTTTAAAGCCAGTTCTGGATAATGCTGATTTCTTTCTTCAGCTAAACACGTTGTACTGGATATTTTTTACTTCTTCAGAGTTTCAGTATTGGTCACTCTCATGAAGCATGATCAGTTTTGAGGAGCACACAGCTCTAAAAGCACTGATGAGCCTTACGCAGTAAGCCACTAGCCTTTTACTGTCTCTTCTCCAGAAAGTTGCTATTAGTGACCTTACCTACAGAGCTGAAAAACACTGACTGTGCTTTCAGTTCTAGATCGGATTTGTAGAAGTTGATAAAGTTTAAACCCTCCCTTCCCAACTGACTGGTGAATAATGCACATACATACGTCTCAGCTGCTTGACCAGGAAACTTATTTCCTGGTCCTGTAATGTTCTCAGTGAAAGGGTCGCTTGAAGAAGTTCTTCCCAAGTTACTTTTAAGCTCTGTACACAATGTACAGCAGTGTGATTGATTTGAAATGTCATAGTTTTCACAGGTAGGAAGACAACTCCCTGATGGTGTTACATTTTCCATTTTTCCAGAGAGTAATTCAAACAATAGCAAGAAAGGATAGATGTGCTCTTGGCAAAAACAGAGTTACAGAAGTACCATTAGCTAATGGGGTAAGCCTCGGAAAAGAAATGTTCAGGTTGCCTGAAGCTGGCATGAAAGCTGTCTGCTGCCTTCTTGTGAGTTACCCACCTTACAAGGCAGGGTAAAAAGTGGCAGCTTCCACTGAGAAATAGAAGCTGTCCCGTGCAAGCAAGGTCAGGGGATGGCTGGAGTGATTGCCGACCACCTTGCTCTCTGCTCTGTGTGCCAACCAGCAAAGCTCAGCTGGAGCAGAGACACAAATGCCTCCAGGGCAGATGTAAGGGGAAAGCCTGGAAATAAGCTGTGACTGCAGCCTAATTAGCAGACGTGTGTGCTCCTGAGGCAACACAGCTACACTGCTCTTCGCATAGGACAAGCTGTGAATTGCCAAGCTTACATTTAGTAGATTTGACACTCAAGGCACTTCCCAGAGATGCTTTGCCACATTTGGAGCAGGATTCACTCATGCTCTACACCAAACATTCATAAGTTTCAAGGAACAGATGGAGCTCTTTGCTGCACGCCACATACCAAGAGCCAGGAGTCATTTTTAAACACATGCAGGCAAGCCTTTAAACCTGTGCAAATCCCTCCAGCTTTCCACAAGGCTTTTCTTCAACATATACACTTAAAAATAGCTAATGCCTCCCAGAAATTACTAAGCATTAAATCATCCCTCCTTGCAAAAGTGAAGGAATTGATGCAGCATCTGCCACTTCTACAGCAGCCACTGCAAATGTACACTTCAACTACAAATTGACACAATTCATTGTTCAAGTCATTGTTTACAAACTCTAAAGGTCCTTATGTCCTCCATTCCTGGTTCAAAGGAAGGACAAAAGATGCCACGTACATACTGACCAATATTTAGTAAAGGAAGTTACCTGTACTTTTTCCTGAAGTGCATTATAAACCTGATATATAGCCCTGATGTCCTTCATCACTCCATCTTTGTCAAAAAAATCAGTACTGCAAACAAAGGAAGAAAGCATTAATTAGAAAAGGCCACACAAGTTCCTAGCTCATGCTGTCTTTGACTTGCTGTTAAGCAGCCTGTCACTGTACTCCTCAAATGCATTTTATTTTATATTGCTAAAAAACACACCATACTCTAAAGAACTAAGATTTGGACTGCAGCATATTCCACACCTCAACACAAAAGCCCCATCTGAATGAGATTAAACTTGTGTAATTTTGCTGTCAACAGTCAGAAGAGCTACTTTGCAGTTAAAGCATTTAGTTCAAATTACTTAAAAACAAGACTTCAACAATCCCAAGCCAGAGTTCAGGTTTTAAATCAAGCTTGTACACAGAACTCCTTGGGAAGGGTGAAAAAATCAAGTAAGAAACTTCCAGTCAAAAGGCCCACAGCACTGATTGCTCATACAGCTCTGCTCTTCTGATCAGCTCACCGACTCACCTTTGCTTTTCTAAGGAACGCAACCCTGAGCAGGAAAAAAACCTCACGCTAGGAACTAACTGACCCTTTTCCTCCAGAACTAGCTTTGTCCTGCTTGAAATACATATTTGCAGTATGCTTCGGAAGGTACAGGACTCAGAGCTTGATGACTGTACTTCACTTGCAAAGGATATGTCCTTACCCGTGTTCCTTAATAACTTTGGCATAATTCTGAGAAGTATTTGGCACTGAAGAAACTTTATATTCTTGTTGACTCGTGTTGCCTAGATTAGGAATAGTAAGTGACACCCTTTGATTATACCTGTAGAGAAAGTTTAGAAACAGTCCTTAATTCACATTCAAAAGAGTACTTGCAGTAACCTTGACGCTATCCCATCTCTCCGATGATGACAACCCATCTGACTTTAAAGCTTCTGCATTAAGCTTATTATAAAAGCTGCTAAAGATTACAAGTTGTGTTCAAAACAAACGTGTGATCAAAAACTCCCTTGGGATGGGCCTACCTCTATACCTCTTACAGCCTTGTAACTGTAAGTTAAACTAACACAGATGCAAGGAGGGTGAAGCTACATTCTGGTCTGCTGTAAGAAACATTGTACTGACATCTGTTTTCTCTTTGTCTGAGGATTTAAAGGCTGAAAAGAACTTTTGCTCACCCCAAAACCTGCACAGAAAAGAGCTGTCATCGCTAACAATTGTACATCATTTGACAGCCAGACACAAAGGCCTCTTCACATCCAATTGTGCAAACTTCCACATAGTAAGAAACAGAATATCAAAGGAGGACTGGTCATACCCCAGCTTACCTTCGGTTTGGTCTAAAAAGCACATATTCTAAAGCATGTGTTGAGTTATTTGCAGTGGAAATGAAGCTGAAGAGAAGGAAGACAAGATCAGGCACTCCAAGAATGTGTGTCAGCTGTTTATGAATGATGTGCTCTCTATATGACATTTGCTGCTGAGTGTTTCTCCTAAATCTGTACCATCCAATAACATTCTGTAATCAAAGAACATCAGAGAAAAAAACCCCAAAGTGTTAATTTTGAGACAGAAACCAACAGAATAAGCTTCTGATAGTAAAGCTGTTAAAACTGTGGTATCACATGAATTAGCCAACAGCTTTATTACAACAACATTGGACTGAATGATTAGAGGCTTGGGACTATTAACTAACCTGAACCAAGTGACATCCTGTTACAACACGACTCAACCTCCCTGTGCTACAAACACCTGTGTCCCCTCTGTGGCATTCGAGATCCCACTTCCAATACACTTCAGTAGTTTAATTTTAGCAACAAACCTTGGAGCATCTTCAAATGACTAGACTTGAGCTGCTTTCAAACACAGCAGATGTGGGTATTCTTCAGCCTATTTCAGCTGTCTATTCACTTGTAGGGATTTGTGAGACACTTGCAGCACTTCACAAGCATATTTGTAAACATATGAGACTGAGCTGCTGTGTACAACAACAGAATTATCTCCTGGTGTGTTGAATTGAGAAAGATTTGGAGCACATCAGGTAAGACCCACTCTAATGCAATGGCTATTTTGAACAGTACATGCATTAAATTCCTTGACTTCACGTAAAGCAGCATTACATTTAGGAGATTAATGAAAAAGGACACACATCACGAACAACATGGTGCCAGGAACAGGCACGACCACGCAGTGATGCATCAAGACTGCAGGTAGGTATTGACTGGAACACAGGTTCTATACGACATGCCATGACTCCTGTGTTGCACAAAAAAAATGGAAGCCTTGTTTGTTAACTTTTTATAGTAAATCTGTACAATTACTCAGTCTGAATGTAATAAAGTGTGCTTGGGTTGCTAACAAAGGGGCACACCAGACTGCCTTTGTTCCCAGACTGCAGTACTTTTTTGACATTATGGCAATTAATGTCATTACATCCGTGCTGCTGTAGTCACGTGACACTTGCGAGTTGTAATTTCTCCAGTTTCGCTTGCTTTCTCACCACAGACACAGCACCTTGCCAGAGTCTCCCTGCAAGGCAGGTCCTAACAAAACAAAGATTCAACTGCACACTAGTGAGAGAAAAGCATTTTTAAATTATGGGGTTTGCCTTGTCTCCTGAAGGGAAGCTTAAAATGTTCTGTGGTGTCCTGGAGCAGAGTCACGTGGTTACAGAATTCAGGGTCTGAGACTGGAAACTCACTCCATCATCAGCACAGATGAGAAGAAAAGCACTTAAATAATCAGTGCTGTAGAAATTGTACAGATTTAGGACTTGCTTCCCTCAAGATCAGTGTAAGCCTTGTCTGTAAGCAAAAGTCCACAGTTCAGGGGGGTAAGGTGATTAGAAAGGAGACAGCAAACTCAATCAGCAGCTGAGGAACAGTCACCACACACTTTGCATAATGATGATCCACTCACACAGTCAGCACCCTTAGCCACACCAGAGCAGCTGAAGTGACACTCGAGTGAGCAGTAGAGGACAGAAATCCCAAAAGCCCAGCAGGCTGTGCCTTAACTGTTGGCTCAGCTACCAGTGAGATGCAGCGAGCAGTGCTACAAGCAGCTGGAACGACACAGATTTGCTGCTGCTTTGTAAAAACAAGTCAAACAAGACAAAAGGTCTGGTTTTAACCACCTCTACCTTGTGTGAGGTACTCTGGCACCAACCAAACCTCACAAGCCAAATTCATGTAGTGGTGATGCTTTCCTGCTAGGTGAAACAAGGTCCACACTTGCCCCAAAGGAGCCACGCAGGCTGATCACCCAGAGCAAGCTGACTGGTGGATTCACTTCACTACATAAGCCACCACACCTTCAGCTCTGCTCTTTGATGTTATCAGTTCATGAGAACTTCTGAAGCAATTATTTGATAAGCAGAAAGACAGTGCACTACAAGTATGGGATGAGATACAGCATCTGAAAGCAAGCTTGACTTCTGTCCAAGTAACTATTACAATTCAATCTTCTTAATGCTAGCTGTGCTACAACAACATCCACGTGATGGAGAGCCATGACAGCATCTGACAGACTGATGGAACAGCTTTTACACTTTAAAACTGACAATGGCAAAATTGCAACTAAAAGGCTGTATCGTTACAACTCTTTGAAGGAACCCTCTAGAACAGGTTTTCAGATCATCATGCTACAGGCTTAGTTCAGCTCAGAAACTGGAGTGGTTTAACTCCAGCCTTTCACTTCTGGAGATCTGAGCTGAAATGCTTTGCATTTCTTCAGGGAATTTAGACACTGTCCCCTATTTAACCCAAATACTACGAACAAACCTCGTTTGTGAATGGAAGTATTTCCTCTAGTTAGTTACCTTTGTTTGTTTGTTTCCCAGAACTATTTGTTTTCTAGTTACAGGCTCCAATGACTAGAACAGGAGGAAAAGATAAAAACCACTTACTTTTCTTCGGTCTTTAAGAATCCTGTCCAAGCTCTCCTCATTAACCTTGCCTGCATAGTCATAAAAGCTTGAACCAAAAAGGAAGAGAGAAAGGTTGGTACATGATTTACACACAGACGTTACACGTAAAATAATTTATGCTAATTTATAGTTTGAGGTTTCTTGTAACAGATGGCAGTCCATACAACACAAACAACTTCTGCAGCTTTACCTTTGTCAACTCATCAGTACTCACATCACCTACTTAGGACATCCAATCTGGGTGCCATGTTGAGCACAGCACAGCATAGCTGGAAGCCTGGGTTGGGCTGCACAGCTAATAGAGGCAGTTGCTTAGAGCAATGACATTAGATACATAAGACTAGCTGGTGCAAAAATCTAACCACTTTTAAACCACTAGTAATGAAACACAAGGAGCCTGTAATGATTAGTTTTAAAATGCTTTCATTGTACACATTGGTTTGATGCCTCATATTTCACTGGCAGTCCTTAAAGCAAGGAGTACACACATCAGTGGGCTGTGTAATGTTATTTTGACCAGCACTCTGTGCAATCCTGCTTTGATAATAAGAGGCCTACCTGCCAAAGAAGAAAGGAAAGAAGGGCTGCTTTACGTGAAACTATAAATCAATTTCTTGAGCTCCAATCCTGCAATTAGACTCATGTGATTGGACCCCCCATCAAAGCCAAAATAGTTACATTGAGGTCAGCAAGAACTCAAAGTACCACAGTCTTTCCACATGGCTGTGCTTAGAGAACTGAGGTCCAAATCCTGACATGTTATTTCGAGGACTCAACAGCTTGAAGAGCTTCTAAATCTATCTGCACAAACAGGTTTATAAATTCAAGTAGATCACACTTCATGGTAAAAGGAAAAACCTTTGAAAATAGATTCCTCCTTGATTTACCTACCAAGTCCTTAGTCTCCTTCAAGAGCTGGTATCACTAACACCTAAAGCAGTGCAGGAAAACACTGCTAGAGGTCTATGATCTCAACTCTTGTGGGGGGAGGGGTAAAAAACAAACCAGAGCAGAAAATCCTGAGCTCAACACTTGGCTGGTAAATAAGGGTGGAAATAAAATGTGATTCAAGATGCAAACTACTGTGACTATTAAGACAACAACCAATCCCTAATCTGAGATACTGCATAGTATTTGCATAATCTTTTCAATTCCCATTCACAACATTTACACATTCTTGTAAGCAGCAGATATCCAATTCTTTCTGTGCTTTATAAGCATGATTTTCTTGTGGGAGGAGCCACTAGTATATAATGAAACACCTTCACTTGGAACCTGCACAGAGTGATGGATCCTTTTAAACTCCTTCCTTCTTATTCAGTTCCCTCATGTTGGTAAAAGCACTGGAACCAAGTCTGTTATACTCAACATCCACAGTGTCAGCTCACAGGAACATAGAGCAGATGAGCAACAGGCCTCCTCTGAATGGCTACACCTAAGTCAAAAGGACATGGCAGAACACCTCAAAATCAGCATCTGCTACAACTAATGGAACCCAACAGCAAGCTCCAAGAGCTGTGAAAGTTTCCCCTGTGCTCTGAAGGAGATAAACTCATCAGTTTCCTTGTGCAGAAAGCAGGCAGTGAAACACATACACAGCCTTCTTCCCCCTCCTCCATCAGGTCAGTTACCAACAAATGATTTCTGGACTGGGGAGACCAGTTTTGATATGTGCTGCACAGAGCATCACTAGGAATCAGAAAGGACCTACCAGACACTGGGATATTATCTTGATGTACAGAGTCTCTAGTATTTAAATCACTCTGTTAACAGCACCTTCTCTGTAATTATCAGATAGCAAGTGACAGACTGCAGCTTTTCTCTCTAATGTAACCAATGCCAATCATAATGTCTAAGGTACTGCCTCGTCTTAATTGGCTGGAAATTTCTAAATAGAGAGGAGATTAACTGGGAATTCCTTCTAAAAAGCAATTCTAGACAGCAATTCAGAAGTCGTCCCTGTAGAACAAGAGAAGACTGTAGAGAAAAGCTATGTGTAAACAGATGGATATAGATAGAACAGAATACATTAGAGATATATTTAATTTAAATTCTGGAGTACAGGAGGTCAGAAGGCAAAAATAACTTGTTAGCTGAAAGATTCAGAATAATTAGTCGTTGCAAGTCAGCACAACTATCTACAAAACATGTCAAGTCAGCAAGCTAATAAGGTCAGGGCACACAAGGCATTCTGTGACCACCAGGCCAAAGCAGAGCTAACTCAAGACTACAATAGCTCAACCTGGTTTTAACATTCATCCTAACTATCCAGAGTGATTTGATATGACTGCTATCCTACCTTCACTAACTATATTAAGTGGAAATTCAACGAGATAAGACAAATAAACCTGTGCAAGCTATCTCAACACCCTTTCTAACCTAAGGGAGGTGCTACTCACACTGCAAACCCCTCCTTCCGTTGCCATTTACATGTATTTCTGTCATGTCATCAGGTGAGCAAACAGTGCAAACATTGGTAGGTACATTTGACACGTTACTACATTTCAGTGAGGTAGCTGTTTTCACATTCTGCAGCCCACACAGGAAGACAACAGAAAATGCTTACCTAAAGAGTTTTGAACAGGGCTCATGGTTGTGGATTTCTGCAACAACAGACAAGAAATAAAAAGAGATGTATGTCTAGCTGGCTCAAAGCAAAGAGTAATTACAGTGGCATCACCTGCAGAAACTTTCCACATCTCAGCCACTGAGCAAATAAACATTTGTGTCAGACCACACACTGTCCTTAATGTCTCAACAACACTTGATGACACAGCACCATACCCGGAAAACCAGCTTCTCTTTCTAATCTGCCAGCTTAGAGAGGAAAATACTTGAACACTATGCCAAGGCACACACTTGCTCCCATACACACAGAGTCCCAAACACACACTCTTGATGCTATTTTGTAACTGCAGCCTCCTCACAAAGGCATTTATGATTATCTTTTCGTGAAGCCTTGCCACCAGTTTGTTCACTTCTACTCAGATACGCTGTTCCCCACGGCAGCAGGGAAGCAGAAGTGCAGAAGGGAATCACTGAAATGTTTTACGCTGGAGTATTTAAAGAGGTGAGGCAAACAGAATCTGGGGTGAGATAAACGGTTAGCCTGTGTTTATAATGCTGTTATATGAAGTATTAAAATGTCCCAGCAGTACTTTTATTTCGTGTAAGAGGTTGTAGTAACTGCTAAGATGCTTATGGAAACAGCTAAGGTTGTAACAGGTCCATAATCTCAGAGAAGAGCTAGAGAAGGGCACAAATACCATCTACATTACCCAACAGCAAGCATGACTTACTTTTCTTGTGGTGTTTGGCAATTCCTTACAGTTCTCCTCCCCTCTGACTTTTTAGCAAATACAGCTTATCATTTATTGACATGATCATACTTTGATCCCACAGCTTTTGTCTGAAACTCGGACTGAATAGCACTTGCGTAGCACTAACATTTCAAACTCCTACAGGAGAACTCCCCTGGGAGTGTTTGGCAATAACTTTGTTTAGATGCTTCCTTCCTGGAGAGTGACTGACCACCTGCACTTCTCCAAGTCGCAGGCTGCTCCGGATGGCAACCTCAGCAGTCAGAACCAGATCATAGTTCCCAACACCACCACCAAACCAGGCATGTTGGCATCTCAGCACATTTAGCCACGATCAAAACAAGGCTCCCAACACCCACTGCCTGAGAAACTGCACATTTTCACTGCTCTTGCTGACATGCTTTATTTGCACTTGTTTAGAAGTGCAGCGACCCCTTGTTTTCACACTGGCATACAGGAACCTGTGGGGGAAAAAGATCTGCTAAACAAAGCCACTAAGTGCAATCATTCCATCTTAGACCAACTCCTTGTAGCAAGCGCATTGTCTGCAACAGCTGAGAACACATCCCTGACTCTTGGGCTATAACGTTGCTATACAGACCTTGTCTTTAAAAAAACAGGAAGTAACAAGAGTACTGCTCAGAACACGTGAAGCTGTATACACAAATACCTAGACTCAAACCACCACTAAGCTCTGAGACAGAATCTTTTACAGCATCACAGAACCTCAAGGGCTGGAAAGGACCTCAAAAGCTCATCCAGTGCAACCCCCCCTGCCAGAGCACGACCATCTAGAGTAGGTCACACAGGAACTCATCCAGGTGGGTTTGGAATGTCTCAGCCATCACTACTTTAAGGTGGCAAGTATCTTCAGATGTCACATCATCTAATACACACCTCCATAGACCATCAGTCCCATGAGAGCCAAACAGGAGATGTTTGGGTATCAGCCAAGCTTTATACAGACCCTGCTGTGTTATCTGGGCCCAAATCCACCGAGCCAGGTATGTACACGCTCAGGTCTTGAGAGAAGGTTTAGGTGCATTTTAACATTGGGCTGTATAGACAAACAAACGAGGCACTTCCTTTCAGGCTTTTCCTAGTTTCCATAAACCAGAGAACTAAAAACATGCAACAGCTTCTCACTCATATCTGCTTCAACCAACAATTGCCTAACAGCAGATGTTCTTTCACTTTTCATAACAACAGGTCAGGGTGTCAGGAGGTTGAGGCAGCACTTTTTTCTGTTGTATCTAGTGACAGGACAAGGGGTGATGGAAAGAAGACAGGACACAAAAAGCTCCATTCAAACCTAAGGAAAAGCCATTTCACTGTTGAGGTGAGGGAGCCCTGGCCCAGGCTGCACAAGGAGGGTGTGTGGAGGCTCCTTCTCGGGAGGTTTCCAAACCCTCCTGGACACGTTCCTGTGTGACCTATCTAGGTGTGACCTGCTTTAGCAGGGGGCTTGGACAGGATGATCTCTGAAGGTCCCTTCCAACCTAACCATTCTGTGATTCTGTGACCAAAAGTCAAAGAAACAATTTCTCCATCATAACATACAGACAAACGTATTCAACAAATGACCTTTTCTCCACAAAAGGAGATGCATAAACACCCTCCATATCTAGCAAAGGACTGTTTCCTTTCTTCACATCTAAGCCACAAACACACAGACACCATAGCAAATCTGACTCTGAAAGACTGGAACATCTTGTGCTGGTCTCAGCAGTGAAGTAACTCTTCCAGAAAACTGCAAACTGTTCCTTTCAGAGTCTATCAAAGTGCTGTTACTTACCAATCACTTGTAGAAATTCGGTGTTGCTGATCTGGGAATCGCTAATGCTAAAGGTTTCCTCTTGTCTCACCTCTCCTAGCAGAGATCCTTCCTACAATTTTAAAGGGAGAAAAAAAAAAAAAAGGACTAAAAATGAGGAAAATACCACCATATAGCACCCTGTACTGTAACTTCCTTAGCATTAAATGGAAGAATTAAAACAAAGGTGTAGTCTGAAACACATGCCAGAGCTGCAGAAGGTAAAATCTGTCCTTAGGTCTATCAGGACTGTTTCTGATTCACCAATATCTTTTCACAACGCTGCAGGAAGAGGCTGTTCAATAGCATTCTGCTGAAAGCTTGTGCAGGTCACACACGAGTAATACAAGACAAACACAGGTGACACATGGGAGAGTTGTGCCTGCAGGCACACGGTGGGCAAGGAGGAGGCCTGAGCACTGCGCACCACACCACTGCTGCTCTGGTCCTTCACAGCTATCAGGAAAGGCAGTTCTCATCTGCAGAAGCTTATTCACATCTACATACAGAAGCTGGGCTGGACCTTGAACAATATCAGTGAATCGCAAAACTCAGTAAACAACTTCAAACTCATCTTTCCCTCTTCATCCCCAGGCAAAAGCGAGGAAGCACACCAAGCAGGAACGGGGTGCTTTGGACACAAGCACCATTCCCTTGTGCAGCGATAAGGCAGCACGCTCACACTTAGATGTCTACCAACAAAACCGACGGGTTCAGAACCGCGCCGGTGCTCAGTTACCCGGTTGCTGGAACTCCAGCGCTACCGCAGAGCCCACACACACTCACGCAGCTTTTCCCACACGCGTGTTGTGTTTACAGGCGGCGTCCCCCAGCCCCGGGCTCAGCCCAGCGAGCTCCGCGGGAGCCGGACGGACGCCGCGGGTGTGCAAGTCGCCTCCCCTCCCCCCCCCTCCCCGAAGCCGGGACCGGCCGGCTCCCCGCGGCCAGGCGGGGCCCGCAGCCGCCTCCGTGCGTGCGCCTGAAGCCCAGCGGGGCCGTTACCGCCGGCTGTTCCTTGCCCGGCCCTGCCCGAGGAGGGAGGCTGCGAGCCCCGCGCGGAGCTCCGAGAGGAAGCGGCGGCGGCGGCCGAGGGCACGTACGTGGTCGGCGCTGCTGTTGGCGCTGCAGTAGCAGACGGAGCTGAACGTGTATCCCGAGATGGAAGCCGCCATGACGGACACCGACAGCGCCGCCGCCGCCGCCGCCGCCGCGCACCCACACGCAGCCGGCGCCACGCCCCGCTTCCGGCCGCCGCCGCCGCGGGGGCTGCTGGGAAATGTAGTTCTCAGTGCGGGAGCCGGCAGCAGCCGCTCCCGTTATATAACCCGGGAGCTTCGAGGGGCTGGGGCTGTAACGGGGAAAAGGTCGTGGTGTTGGGGAAGAAGGTCGTGTTTGTTAATCGAACCTGAAAAGCGTTGTAAAAGCTCAGCCTTGCGGAACCTTGGACCGCTGAGATCATTTGTTAAGAGTTAAACCTTGCGGAGCCTTAAACGCGAACGTTCTGCCATGCAAACAGGTGTCGCTTGCTCGATACGCATCTATCACAGCTTATAGAGGGGTCATGAACAGGCCACTCGAGGAACACTTCTGACTTCATCCCCACGACCACCAAGGAGGCAGAAGAAGACCCCCCCCCCCCCAGCAACAAGATCAGCCCCTGCGCAGAGTGCAGCAGGCAGCATCCACTCGACCCATAAGCACTGTATAAAAAGACTTTTACCTGGGGAGGGGAGTTGCGTGCCGTTGGTGGAGCAGAGGCTCCCGGCCGCCCAGCGCTGCTTTGCTTATTTGCCGCTTGCTTAATAAATTTGATCTGTGACTCATTTAAATTGGCTGCAATTTATAACAGGGGCAAAGCGGCAAAGGGCCGGAGCTGCCCGAGCCGTTTGGGTTTCTCTGTCTGAGCGGCCCCATTACGGGGTGTTTGACGCTGCCTGTGATGGGTATGGTCTGAACATAGAAGGTGTCATTCTCGCCCTAAATTACCTCCGCACACCCAGGGTGCAGGTGACAACTATCCCGAGACATTGCGGAATCACAGCGCTGTTATTTATGGCTGGAAAAGGCTTCTAAGAGCATCGAGTCCAAGCACTCGCCTCGCACTGCCAAGCCTGGACATCCCGGAGTGCGGGGGACTTGAAGCATCCCATCACTAGACTTGAAGCGCATCCCTCGTCTATGGTGTGTGCCAAGCCCATGATAAGGAGTTAACGGTCAAGCATTCCGCTTTACCATCAGCTAAGGGCTGTAGGGGTTAACAATCATGCATTCCGCTTTACCATTAGCTAAGGGCTGTAAATTATGGCTTGTTTAGAATGTTTTCTTTTCTTCTTTGCTCCTGGCGAAGGCTCAAGGGCTTAACAACCTGTCCTGCACAACGT
>WBNH01009091.1:44319-59679 GCA_013401255.1 Urocolius indicus | reverse complement strand
GGTGTGTGCCAAGCCCATCACCAGACTTGAAGCGCATCCCTCGTCTAAGGTGTGTGCCAAGCCCATCACTAGACTTGAGGCGCATCCCTTGTCTAAGGTGTGTGCCAAGCCCATCACTAGACTTGAAGCGCATCCCTCGTCTAAGGTGTGTGCCAAGCCCATCACTAGACTTGAAGCGCATCCCTTGTCTAAGGTGTGTGCCAAGCCCATCACTAGACTTGAAGCGCATCCCTCGTCTATGGTGTTTTGAACATGTGCAGGGACAGGCGCTTCCCCAACACCTCACCTCCCCGGACAGCCTGTCCCAGCGCTTAACAACCCTCCGGCTGAAAGCGTTCTCCCTGCTGTCCCACCTCAACTTCAACGCGTTTTGCCGTTCGATACCGAAGCGTTCACCCTCCAGCTGCGGGGCTGACCGTGTGCGGTGGGGCTCAGACCACGGCTCCCAACTAAACCATCAGAGCTTTTGTGCTTACCGCCTGCGGAAAGAAGAAAACGGAGCGGCGCCAGGCAGCGGGGTGGCACGTACATCCCCGTCCCGGCTCCCGGGCTGCAGACGTTACGGTACCTCAGTACAGCTTGGGCTCGGCACTCGGCGAGCGCCACGGACGCTTTAAAAGACCGGCGCCGGCTTCGCTGCGCGGTCCTCCCGGGCAGCCGGCGCTAAAGCCTCCGCGCGCCAGAGCGGCGGCGGCGGTGGCCGCTCCGGCCGCTGCGCTCGTTGGTAGCGCGGCGTGGCCATGGCGGTGGTTGGGGAGCGGCTGCCCGGAGCCCGCAGCGCTTCGGGCTCCTTCAGCCCCTCGGTGCTGGGCACCCGAGAGCAGTGAGTGGCGGGGTGGGGGCTCCCCCTCGGGACGCGGCCGTGCAGCACATCAGCCTCTTCCCCCCCCGGCTCCCTGCACAGCTCCGCCTCGCTGCCCGGCCAGCAGCCCCTTCCCCAGCAGCGTTGATCTTTTGTTTTGTTCTCTCCGGCTCTAGCTGGGATGCTGCGTACGAAAGAGAACTGCAGACGTTTGAGGACATCGGGGATGCTGGGGAAGTTTGGTAAGGAAAAGGAACTCCACCGGAGCGTTGCCGTCGCTGCCAAAACGCAGCCGGCCGCTTTGGTTGGTGGTCGCCGAGTAGTTCTGTGTGTCAGCAAAGAAAAAGGGTGAGGACGTTAGCGTGACAGTATGGAAAGTTAGGAGTAGTTCGGCTAAGGCTTGAATTTAGGCCTGATGAGTAGTTGGAATGTTTAATGTTTAGCAACTTTGGAACTAGTGGGGCGTGCTGAGCTTGCGTATTCTGGCTCAAGCAAACAAACAGATTAGTGATGTGTGCGGAACGCTGGATCTTGTTTTTCTCAAAGATATCGTTATCTTAAATAATGATTTGTTTGATACCTATAGAATTTATGGCTGTGTATCTAGACAAACATGTAAAATTATAGTCTTAAGTAACTGTATGAAGAAGCACAATGTAATCATAAACTTCAGGAAAGCTGGTTAACAGCACAAAGACCTAATGAAGTCATCGTTTTTTGAAAAGTATATAAACTCGGTGAAATTTTCCGTCGATGGGGGCTCTGACTTTGGACGCTAGTCCTCAGGTCCCTAGGGCCCTCAATAAAGCACCGCATAAAACAGCTACGGTTGTTTTGTGTTTTCCTACGGGAACGGGCAACAAGGAGTTTGAACCTTGAAGGCAGCGCTTTCCCCCTCCTGCCCGGTTTTGCAATGCGGGGTTCGTTAGTGGCACTTGGAGAAGCGTGGTGACACAGAAAAGAGAGCTGGTAGCTGTGGTACGTGTTGCTAACAAAGGTGCTTTTTGTCCCTGAGCTCAGGTTTAACTCCAGTTTAAGTTTCCAGTGCTACTGCCTGTTTGAACGCTCTGGGCTTCACCCCACAGAGTTTGAGTTTCAGCACGTTTTAAGTCTCTGTGATGAATTTTGAGTTCAAGACAGCAAACGTGGAATATGAGCTGTGGGTGTTGTTACCCAGGTGCTTCTGTAAGAGTCCTTTGCCAAAGCTGGAGAGGTAGAGCCAAGAAATAAGTTTGCTGTCTCTTTTGTGTGGTTTTGCTGTTGTAATTAGCTGAGCCCTTGTGGGGTGTTTTGTTTTTTCCTCATAGGTTTGGAGAAGAAAGCATGGAACGCATCCTCAGGTGGCTGGAAAAACAAAAGGTCCCTTTTGACAGCTCTGTGCTTGACATTGGAACTGGAAACGGAGTTTTGCTGGTGGAATTGGTTGGTATAGAGCAAAGCTTGTGCTTTTGATGCCGAATCAGTGGTTTAAATACTGGTCTCGCCAGTGACAACAGCAGCTCGCGTGAAAGACAAAAAGCAAGCAACCTAAATTCAGACCTAACAGGCTGGATATTTTCACTTGGTTGAAGGGCACAGTTGAAATTGCCTTAGTGCTGTTGCTAGGACAAGGGATGGCTGCTGGAGGCTGCCAGGCAGCCTGTGGGACTTGGGTGTGCAGCTCCTTGAACCAAGAGGGCTGTTAGGGAGTGCACACCCAGGAACAGAACACGTGTCTTGTTCTATCACATGAAAATACCTGCTTTCTTTTTTTTTTCAGTAGACACGCTCAGACTCGTTTCTGGGTGCTGCCTGGAGTGTCAATGCTTCACATTTCAAAATGTACGTTACCCAAGTCCATCAGCCTGAGGATCCCTCATTCCTACATTGGAAAATGCATTTCCTACCATAGTGTGAAAGCCCCAGATAAAGGAATTCAGTTGACTAATACACCAAATACTCTCATGTGCCAAACCAGCCCGTTTCCCCTTGGTTCAGCTCTGATAATAACACTCATTATCGATGTCAAAAGTGGTCAAACACAAAGCTTTTATGTCATTGACCTGAGAAATTGTTAATAGTTCTTTTCAAGAAGTGTCCATTTCTGCCAGGGTGGAAACCCCTTACCAGATGTGCTCAGGAGTGTTACAATGCTGTTGGTACACAAAGATGCAAGGTGTTTAGGAGTTCTAGTATTGTTTTTTTCCCCTGTTTTTGATTGAGTTCTGTGGTGTAACACTACCAGTGAGCTGGTGAAGAAAGGAGCTGTTGCAGTTCTGTGTTCTCCTTTGTTACTGTAGAAATTGAAAGGGCTGGAAGTCACAGTCAGGTTTGTAATGAATTTGTTTTCAGTGTTGACCTTGATTTTTAGGAGAGTTTAAAGCCTTTGTGGGGACTGGCTGTTAAACTGCAGCACAGAAGAAACGTCATCAAAAAGAGAAGTTGCTCATCTCATTAAGAGAAATCAGCCTAACAGTAACGGTGGTTAAATGCAGTGCTGGCTGGATCTATGGTGTTGAAACATCCAGCTGCAAAGTCTTGCAAATAAGACTGCTGCTGGCCCCCCTTACGAAGCTGAAATTCCCTTTCATTCTGTAATGGGGAAATGGCAGTCTGCTAGCTTTTACAAAGTGGTAAACTGCTGTCACAACATCCCCTAACCTCTTACAGAGCACTGTAGTTGCCTTAATAGGACGTTTTCAGTCCAGTTCCCATTTGGAAGGAGACTTCAACAGTTTGTTTACTGCTGCTAAATAATCCAGGATCTCGCTTAGTTGATGTAAAAGAAATCTTTGTGCGTGTGTGTTAGCTGCTGAGAATCAAGGTAAGATTCTTTTGGCAAGCACATGAGCTGCTGCAGAACAGTTCTGCTTTTGGAGTTGGGCTCCATAATGCGACAGAAAAGGCAGTCCTGTAAAAGGGAGTCAGTATTCAGTCATATTCAGCATGTAGGTAGCACCTCTCCAAAAGGCACCTGCTTGAGGGTTAAGTATTGAACTGCCATCGGAAGAGGAAGAGATGCCACAGAGTACAGGTCACTTGGGAAGTGAGGGCCTTGGCGTGCAATTAACAGTGAGGAATCAGTGGGGGTAGAATAAGAGAACTACTCTTAATTGCAGCAAGGTTTATGTGTCAGTTCCAGCAGGGAATGTTGTCCAAAAAGGAGGCAGAATAAGGAATAAGAAGGCTCAATGTCTTCTACGTGCCTGCTGCAGGGATCTGTAGGCTCCAAGAGAAATGCTGCTGGAGGCTGCCTGTTTTCTTTCTGCTTGCTCTGAGGGTCTTGGGTACATGAGTGGGAGCTCTTGCTGGTTTCAGATGTGCAATAGACCACAGTCCTACCCCTGTTAACTCAGAGAGTCTGGTAATCTGCACTGTTGACCTAATTATTTTGCCCACCTAACTGAGGGTGTCTGTCAGGCAGCACCAGGAGCCCAAATGTGGGGCACTTCGGGTAACATTGTAAACTACCTTCTGCTATTTAATCTGCTTTTTCAAGAGGCAGCAGAGAGTCCTTATGAATACCACCTTCAGGACAGGAGTCCAGTTGCAGGATGCAGCAGGGTCAGGTTTTGGCACTTGAGTAAATGATCCCTTCCTGGCCATGTGTAGTCAGGCCGTACAGGTTTAGCAGCATTTCATGTTGTTTACACTTAAACTTTCCTTCTCTGCCCTGGAGACCAGAGGAGTGAATGGGGACTCCCTGAAGTGACTCAAGCTCTTCTTTTCCAAACAGAGGAGCTGTTGTGGGAACTCCTCTTCCTCCCCCAAGCCTTCAGCAGAGGCTTCTCAGGAAGCTTGGTTTACTCTGGGGAGGAACGTGGGCAGAAGCCTGAGCAATCTGCTGTTCTTTATCAAATGCAAACAACAGGGTCTTTGTGTTTAGCTGAACTTAGTCCTCAGTTAAGAACAGCTGGCTAGCACTGAGCTCACATGGCTGAAGGGTTGCTGGAAGGAGGAAGGACTGTTTTAAACCCCTCCCCACTGTAGTTTTCCTTGCTGTCAAGGTATCAGCATTTGGAACAAGTCAATGTGCAGCTGATTTCAGTTAAAGTCCATGTATTGTTTCAAACCAAACCAAACCCAAGCCACCTCCCTCTCTCTGCTGTTACTGCCCACAAGATCATAGCCCTTCCTGTTAGGTTTTAGCTGGACCAGCCGACCCCTGTGATACTCAGATCTGGTTACTTCAGCTTCTACCTCTGAGTGAGAATGTGCCTCTGTCCCTTGCCGTGTGCCCAACTCCAGCTGATGAGAAGTACCCACCTGCTTTGCAAATGGGTTGCTAGGATCTCACTGCCTGAGCTTGCTGAACTAGGTTATTGTTATCTGCTCCAAAGGCAGATGAACTGAAAGTCTCTGGGCTTTTCTGTGTGGTGCCAAACCTGCCTGAAAACTGCTGATACAAAAAAAAAAACCTTGTAGCATACAAATAGCTGCACGCAAACAGACACTAGTGTGAGTAATCAGAACAAAATGTAAGGTTTTGCAGTGGATTTCTGTGCTAATAAAATATATTACACGTCTTGGCTCTTAGGATGTGGGTTATAAACTAAGTAATTGCCCAATCTCAAATGTTATGTCAGTGTCAAGGAGGTTTTCTCCTTATTTTGAAGCATCTGGCATTGGCACGTGTTCTCATCACTGGAAATTCCTGGTTTCTAGGTTACTTCTGGTGCAGATAAGAGAGCCTGTTCCCTGCCAGGAACAATTCTACTTGGTTTTCCACTTGTTGACATAAACCAGCTTTTAGTCAACAGTTTTTATGATGAAGTATTAGGCAAAATGGAATTATTTCAGCTCATTTTTCCAGCTATCTAGCTCTTGCAATGGTAACAGGAATAAAAATGAGTAAAAGAGGGGTTTCTTTTTTTACTGTCATTAAGAGGAAGAGAGATGAGATGGGTTAGAGATATGGAGTACACTTATTGGATAAAAAAAACAAATGATAGCAGACTGATTATGATTCTCTGCTTCTGTCTAGGCAAAGGCTGGCTACGTGAATCTCACTGGGATTGATTACTCTGCTTCTGCAATACAGCTGTCAGAAAAAGTCAGGGAGAAAGAAGGGATGCCTAACATTAAATTAAAGGTAAGTTTTGAGAGAGAGTTTATTGAGGAAACAGAAAGCAACTGAATCCAAGATGAAATGACCTAGTTGATATTCAGATGCACTCAGTGTGCTATATGAATGATGCCTTTTGCCATTGATTTGTGAGAGGGCTCTAACCAAATAAATCTGTACTTACAAGAAGGTTTTTTTTTTCCCCTGTGTCATTAGGGCTAACAAGATCTCCCTGCTTCTAGAGGGAGCAGAAGAGTGGTTTGCTATGTGGCAAGTTCTATATTTTCCTTGCTACATTCTGATTTTTCAGATTTGGGATAGAGGATGAAATCTTTAAGTGTTAAAATCCTTACCAGCAGCTGTGCAGGAGGAAGTCTGAGAGGCCCTGCTGCAGCCAGGGGTAGGACCAGGTGACCTCCAGAGGCCCCTTCCAGCCTCAGCCATCCTGTGATTCTGTGACTGCCTTTCTTTCTGAGCTCTCCCTCTGCTATGCTGTTTTACCCTCCAGCTCTGTACCTGCATGATGTCTCTGTTCCTGTCTGTCAGCTGTGATCTCTCTGTGGCAGGCACTGTCTGTTCTTCTGTATTTGTACAGTGCCTGGCATGCTGCACCTAGGAGACAAGGGATCAAAGTACAAATAAGGATTTCCAGAATGAACTTCAAGTATTTTAGTTTGAGCTTTAGATGGGTAGGTGATTACACAGGCTTGCCAGCAAACAGATGATCACAGAACATGTGAGATGGCACTGTGAGTGTGACAGTCCTGCCAGTTACCTTTTCCTAAGCACAGCTGTTGCCAGGTTTGAGGCTTTTTATTTTGATGTATTGGACTGAAGATTCAGGATCTAGAAGATTGTTTTCACAGTTGTAGACTTCTGGTTTAGGTAGAAGACTTCCTGGCTCCATCAGCTGAGCTGTCAGGATTTGAGGTTTGTATTGACAAGGGGACTTTTGATGCCATCAGCCTGAATCCTGATGACGCGGTGGGCAAGAGGAAGCAGTACGTGAGATCCCTCTGCAGTGTCTTGAAACCAGAGGGCTTTTTCCTCATAACATCTTGCAACTGGACCAAGGAGGAGCTGCTGAACGAGTTTGGAGAAGGTAAGCAGTTGGACAGAACCATCTGCTAATTGGCAGTAGTTGAATGAGGCAATGAGTGCATTTTAATGGTTGCACTAGCCCATTGCTTTCTCAGATCAGGATTAGACAAGGCAAAGCAACTCCCTCAGTGTGTCAACCTCTCTTGCCTCTGCCTCAGGAATTACAGCTCCTGCATCTACCAGTGTCAGTGTGCTAAGGGAGTACAGGTTTTGTTAAACTCAGGAGGAGGATTTCAGTCCAGCTGCACTGAGGAAGTGTATACCTGGGTGATACTTTTTCGGCCTTTATTACCAGATACAGCTCACCCACCCAAGTGCTTTGAAATTGGGGTAACATCGTTACCCATGCTTAGGGGAGCTGGAAAGTCTGTGACCTCTCTGCTCCACCCAGAAGAGGCTTTTTTACATGCCAGTAACCTCCTGAATCTGATGCCTGGGGCTGGAAACTCAAGTGTGGATCTAAACCAACTGTTCCTTCTGGGGAACTAAAACCACTGGCAAGTTACAATCTTTTCTGCCATTAATTTGTGTGAGCCAGCCAGCTAGCTAAGCTTTTTATTATCCATGGAAAGGTTTCAGGCTGCATAAAGCAGCAGTGCAGTGTAACAATACAGTCCTATAAACCTACAGAGTAAGTGAATTGCAAGTTTTCCAGACAAATAAAGAACGGGTTGCCAAGGGTTATCCAAGAGGCGAATCAAATGACTTCCTCATAATAAAAGCATTTTAATTTCTGTCTGGCAGGATTTGACATTCTGGAGGAGCTGCCAACACCCAAGTTTTGCTTTGGAGGAAGGATTGGAAACAGTGTAACAGCATTGGTTTTCCAAAGGAAAAAAGTGAGGCCATCCATCTTGGACAAATTAGATTAGTCGAGAAAGGTCTGAACTTTAAACCTGACAGAAAACCTCAGACACGTGTGTAAATAAATGCTGTTGGAGTACACAGTAAAATACTATGTGTGGAACTCTAGGGGACTGTAAAACATCGCCCTAAAAGCGTTTCAGCTTTGCATAACTTGCCTGTAAATTCTGTCCTTGCTACAACCTTGCTTGTTCTAAGAAAGCTGCAAGTTCATGAGAGAAACAAGGCATTCTGAGTACAGAGGCTAATGCAACTGAATGGTACTTGTGTCTGAAACGTAAAGATGATCTGGCATTTCATTTCTGTCTTGGTAATCAGTGAGCAGGAGAGGTGAAGGTCTGCAACAAAGCAAAGATCTCGTTGCTCTGTTGGGTGGTGTAACAGGGAACAACTCCTGCAATGGAACTGCTGGATCTTTTGGGTTTTTTCTTGAGATAAACATGAATGTAGCTGTTAAGGATTGAGAAGTGAATATTAACCATGGCACTTGCAAAGAAGGACCAGTTTAGTGCTTGAAATTCAGAGGTTCTCAGACACGGCATCGTTCTGTCTCTACTGAAGTAGCCCATTTCCCACAGAGGGAGTGTTTTCAAACGTCTCCCTCGCCTGAGTGTGTGATGCTTTGTCAGTGATGTTCACTGACCTCACAGGTACATAAGGTGTGATGTAACAGTCTCACTAACGTGTGACATATGCCTCCTTCATTAATAATTTGTCATATAACAATGTCTTAAGAGCCAACAGTGACCGTATGTTTTCCAGTGAGCTTCTCAGGACAGATTTTAGCTGCATAAATCCAGCAGAATCCAAAACATTCATTACTTCTTCCTTGTTTTAAAAACAACCCATAACCTCTGTGTGTGATCCTTGTGCTCAGTTCCTTTGTCTTTATTTCTTCTGTCCTTTTGTATTTTCAGAATACCACTGTTGCTTGGAAGGTAGGAAAGTGAGGTTTCTTAATGCCTTGACAAACACATTTGCAGGTGACAATAAACTTGTTCTTTCAAACATCAGGGAGGCCCTGTTAGGCAATCAGGTTTTGTTTCACAGGCAAGGTCATGTTTGCTTATCAGAGAATTGCTTCTCCTAGTTCCCAGGCTTTTCTCAGTTGCCAGACTTCCCCTAGTTCCCAGGGTTCAGGAGATCTTTAAAGGTCTAGAAATACATCTGGTCCTTTCCCAGGAGAGGAACTAAGGCACGATTTGCACAGTGGTGAGTCCTCCCTCTGTGATCCAGCTGTAGGAATCCTACATTGTACATCTTTTTGCAAAGTGAAGCATTCTGGTTCCGTTGGAAGAATGGCCCATCAGCAGCGGTGAGAAAGTTCAGTCCCAGTGAAGTGCCCGTTGCATCTTTGCCCAGGCTTGGGTTCCTACCCTTTGCTAAAGCCAAGGAGGGGAACTGCTGTGGTGGGCTGCACTGTCTCTACCCTGCAGGCCTCCAGCAGCCCACAGCAGTGCTGTGGAATGCGAGTGGCAATCCAGACAGAGCAATGCTTTTGATAGAGTAGTAGAAAAGAGTCAAAGTACACTGCCCATTACAACCTCAATAAAAAGCCTATGACATTTTTGTAGGCTAATTGGCATCAGGTAGAGTTAATACAAGCATATTTTAATTGGCATATGACCTGGCAGGATGTGTCCAGGGCATCTGTTTTATTGCTACCTGTAATTTTTGCTAACGAAGGCATGATACTTAATGAAAATAAAGTCATGGCTGTCATGGATTTTCTTTTAATCAATTAGGAGGAATCTAACTCTAGATTCACACCCTATAAAACATGTAAAGTTCAGAGCACATATCGTTTTCCCCTCTTCATAGGGATGATAATTAATAGCTTCTCTTCTCTAGTTAATAATTTTATGTGACTTGTAATGCTAAAAATAAGCTTCCCAAATGGTTACAGAGAAACGGTAGCATCAGAAATCATGTTCAGTATCATGCCAGTTATATCACTGACCACTTTCAATTAGTGCTTGTAGCAGGGTGTTTGGAAGTGATGACAGCAGTTCGCTGTTTTCTGTTGCTGTCATGTTGCTGATGTTCAGATGGACAACTATCAGAGTTCTTCTTGCATTTATTTCCTCCTGTATGAATACATTTTCTGTCAGTGAGGCTTCTTAGTGGTGGGGAAAGCCTGAGAACCAGTATCCTCTTCCAGCCTACCTCACTATTTGCCCAAGGTCTTGGATTACTGAGGGCTTCCACTTCCAGCATTTCCCTCCCACTTCTGGGCTAGGTACAGCTCCATAGGCAACAGGCCTTCAGAGATGTGGTTCCTCTGCTTTACCTTTGGCATGATGAGCTCCAGTGGTAAGGTGGGGATATACACACACACACAAAAATCAGGACTGAAATGTCATCCTGCTGCTCAAAGGTGTCACAGCCCTACTGTTAGGAGCATTAAGTGCTGGTTGTCTGGAGGGGTTTGGGGTAGGGATGTGTTTTTATCACAGACAAGGGTCTGGGCTTTGTCCATAGGCATTCCTCTTTGCACCTCTGTGTTGTTCTGGGGCAGAGTTCAAGTGCCTATCTGCTCTTCAGGCCCACATAAAAGCCTTCTAGTAACATGCTCATTAAAGCTGAAAAAAGCAAGCCTGTGGGTAGGTGCCTTTATAGGGAGGATGGGTAGGGAGTGGAGAGCTGGAGTGGCCCTCACACATGGCAAGGTTTTGACTCTTACATTTGCCATTGCCCCTCTTTAGTCTCACAAGCTGTAACACACAAGCTACGGCCTGAAACTGAGGATTTCTGCATCTGATCTGTAGTTTGCATATTCTTTCGCAGGCCCAAGCACTTGCAGTTACCACTGGAGAGTAGAAAAGGGCAGGTAAAACACGTTGTAGGGGATTTACTTTAAGGCAGTAATGACCAAAGGCCTGCAATTTAAAATCTGCTCTGTTGGAAACCTGGTATTTTATGAATAATGGAGCCTAAGCAGCAGCTCTAATAGTGACTTAAAGCAATGGCTTTTTTCTGACTGGTAGCATTTGAAAATGAGTCGTCAAAGAATGTCTTTGCTTTGGGGCAGTTCATCTTGCTAGATGGTTGTTCATGAGGGTGTGATCTCTAAATGCTGATGCTTTCCAGTGAAAACACTAACAGAATCACAGCAGCTGCTCTTGCAGGCAGGGCCAGCCATGCTGAAGCGTGTCACGACAGGCTTTCTGCCCCATCAGGAGGATGTTTGTTCAAATCATTACGGAGAGCATCAGGTTGAAATAACTGTTTGCATTATGGGCTCACCTCGATTTCAAATCCTGTGTTGCAGCACCATTTTTGCAAGCCAGGAATGGCCAGCTGCCCTTGATTGTGTCATAGGGTATAGCAAGAGGGTGACTCTCAGCCCCTTTTACTTTCCAAAACAATGTTAAGAGTCAGCTTTCAGATGTTCAGGCTTTTAATCCTGCCATTGCTGTTTACAGGACACTTGGTCATACCTGACTTAAGAAGTGCTCGTCCCACCACACAGGTCTGAGCAAACAAGGTGTGCAGCAAACAGTGCTGTGAGCAGGCTGCCCCACACCTGCAGTGAAATAATAAGGTGTTTCAAAGACTGGCTGTTGGGTACCAATATGGAAACTGTGCCTGCTGTACAGACAGAGTATTTTCGCTGGGGCTGACATCTTCACAGGATTTGCATCATCCTTGTGTTTAAGCAATGAAAAAAAGTTCTCTTCTGTGGGAACATGCTTGTGGCTATAAATGGAGATGTTCTTAAATGTAATTGGCATCTGATTCTTTTCAGTTCTGCACAAGTTCCTGGTGCAGGCAGTGACATCTGAAGGCCTGCCAGGTCAAAGGCTTGAATGAGCAAATGAAGATTTAACTGAAACTGCTTGCTTAGAGCAACTGGGCTTTGTGTCCAGGTGTGCAGGGCGAACTCATAAAGTCAAAGAATGGTTTCAGCTAGAAGAGACCTTTAAGCTCGTGGAGTGCAGCCTCTATCCCAGCCCTATCAACCACTAGACCATTTCTCTCAGTGCAACATCCGCCCATCTCTGAAACCCCTCCAGGGACGGTGACTCCAGCACCTCCCTGGGCAGCTCCTTCCAATGCCTGACAGCCCTTGCAGCAAAGAAATTCCTCCTATTTCCCCCAAGTGCCCCATGCAAGGTGGGCAGGTACCCATGAAGCTTTGGAGCTGAGCTGACACTAATCTTAGCAGCTTCTTTGGAGTTGTTTTTATGTAAGGATGAATTCCTGAATAGCTTTTCTGGTCCATTAGGCACAGCATGCTTTTCTTCCTTGCTGAGGCTGGCTTCCATGTGTTTCCATGTTCCAGGAATGCACTGGCAGCACTGTAGCCATTGTAAGGAAAATCTGCGTGTATATATACTCTGCTATGTCCCTTCTGCTGTGTTCCAGGGTGCCTGGTAAAAGACTGCTGCAATTTATGTTCCTTCATACCAGACAAAATCTTTTCAGTATGCTATTTAGCAACACACAGCAAAGTGTGCAGCGTCTCTGCTCTCGGATGGCTTTTCTCATCTTAGCACACCAAAAGGTAAAGAACACGACTTGCTGCAACAGTAACTGCTTTATTTTATAGCCCCTCTAAGTACTTTAACATATCGAATAGTCTCCTGTAAAATATGTGGAGAGCGCATAGAGAATGAACGGGCCAAGGCTTTGTATTGCCATGAGGAGGTCTGCCCTCACGTTCCCATTGCTGTCTGCCTCCCCAGGGGTACAAGGAGTGGAGGGCTGCACTGCAGTTACAGACCCCTTGACCTAACCCTCCTACATTGAGGAATAATTAATGGACACTGGGCTTTTGGTGAAAGGTGTTACAGCCTCAAGACAAAGGAGGAAAAGAAACGCTGGGGTGTTTTATTTGATACAAATAAGGGAAAAGTCAACCTGCGGTTTAATTTCTGTTTGTTAGGTAAGAGTGTAGCTTGAAATGAGTCCATCTCTCCGTTACTGGAAATGAAACCAAGTGCTGTCAGGCAAAGAAACGATGTAGCTGCACGGTGGCATATAAATTCTGGATAATCACAAGTGCATGAGCCCGTGCTGGAGAGCCAGAGCTAATAAAACTCTAGTGAGGGAACAGAAAGGAAGCTCACACAGTCCCTCCAGGTATTCGTGGGCAATGTCACACGGTCAGAGGTGGGAAGAATGTGCATTTATTGAGAAATCTGAATGGTGATTTGTGGACTGAAACCTCTTGTTAGCAGCAGAGACGCGCAGGCCTGGTGTGGTAAGGCTGCACCCAGCCTGAAACACCTGCCAAGAAAAGGCAGGCTTGCAGGCTCATCAGATTTCCTCTAATGCTTCCCCTACAAGATGAGTTGGTGTTTCAAGCAGAAGAATCTAGGCCCTTTTGCCCCAATTTACAGTAGTAATTAGCCTCACCCTCACTGCCCTGCCCTAGGGCACTTGAACCTCATGGGTACTGCATTTCTGCTTATCCAGCCTGGCCTGCTGCTCTGGGGCACGTCCACAGCCTCCTTGGCTTTTGTGAACCATGGACAACTAACCCTTGTCTCATCTTAAACCGATCCAAACACACACAGGGCTGACAGTGATTAGCACGTTCAAGTGGGAGGAGGGTTCGTGTATGTATTTCATGATCTGTTACCTGTCAGCTGTTTCCATTGCAGCTAGTCTGGGGCAGCCCATGGGTCAGCAGTCGTGTGCCCTCCCAAGGCAGGGAGGGAGGCAGCAAGAGCAGCAGGGAGCCGAACCACAGAGCTGGGGCATGTGTGCAGCAACTAACCTGTGGAACAGAAACAGGATTTTTAGGTTGGGTGCAAATCCCATTGTAGTAAGAACTAGAATTACTACGCTCACTGCACAGCAACACTTCACTTGTTAAGGGTATCAGGTCTCCTTGGTTCATGACCTAGAACACATCGATCACGTTACAGAGAGGTGCCTGCTCCTTGGCTATGAATTGTTTGTTAAAAGTACCTCTGCTTGCTGTTATTTAGGTTCTGTGAATTTCAGGATTTCCCCTGAAAATGGAGTGTGGTTTCTGAAACTGGTCTCCGTTTCATGTTGTGACCTTTGATGGAGCCAAGATGTCCCTGTGAGTACGTGGTACCCAGCACAGCTGGGTGACTGGGACACTCTGACTCTCTGCACGGCCTTGGGTGAGGCCCTTACCTGCGTCCCCTGCCTGGCAGGAGGATAAAACCATAAATAACTGGGAGTGCTCAGGAGAACAGCACAGAGCTGCAGGTCATGGTGAAAAGGCCATTTCTGAAACGATTAGCAATGATGGTGCATGTGGCTTAGAATAACACCACACTGGAGAGGACAGAGAAGTGTCAGAGAGCAGGCTGTCGCTGCAGCTGAGCCCCACACGCTGCAGGTGAAGGGAATGGTGTCTGTCTGCAGGGTTCAGCACTCTTACGTCTGAATGCTGGAAGGACTTGGACCCCAGTGCAGTTTCAGCAGGATCCTGGGCACCGTTAGCTCCTTCCCTGCCCACAGAGCTTCCACCTCCACGAGGGAGGTGCCGAGACAAAAAGGCAAATCGGCACCCAGTTGAACTGAAGGCATTTTCTGTCCCCGGTGACTAAACTCCTGTGCCCAGTTCTCTAAAGCTTGAAAATCATTTCAGTCTTTTCCTCAGGTCACCAGAGCAGGGGCCTCTGACCAGCCTTTACATTTAAACTGAAGATCCTGTCTGTGGGAAGCAGGTTTCTGCTTGGGCAGCAGCTTTTCACGTACAGTGGGAATGCTGCACAGCTCAGCGTCGCAAAGCACAGGGGAAGGGAGCTGGAAGATGCTGGGTGGGGACTGAGCTGCATGGAAACCAACCTTCTGCTTGGTTCCTGGAGACCGAGGCTGCCCTGGGAGCAGGTTCAGTTGTGCTGCAGGCTTTATTACCAAAATACTCAGCTGGGAAACCTGAAGAGAACGTTTTCAAACTTGATTCCCAAAGTTTTGGTGCATGACTTTGCGAGAGGTTTATTGCTGCCAGTCCCAACGTGGGGTAAGGAAATCAAACACTGAGTGGGATGGAGGAGCTTGATGCAAAAGCCCTTTGCACATCACCGAGCTCTTCCTCCTGCCTGTAGCCCACTCCCATCAGCCTCATTTGATATGTACTGAGTACGGAGCCACTTTTGTGGAGACCAGTGCTCACTACACCGGTGGGACCTGCTCCCTTGTTACATTTGCTCTTGTTCCTTCTCCTTGACCACCTTCTTGTAATTTGTTACATACCCACAGCCTTCACCGCCATTCCTGTGGTGTCCTGGGCCAGGCATCTGCCCGGAGCTCTGCTGAATTACATGGCTAAAGCCTCCCTTGCTGTTCTGGGTGCACATGCCCTGATGGGCTCCCACTCACCACCCCCAGCAGCGTGCCCAGCCCATCCAGCTGGCTGCTTGAAACTCAGCCCCGGCTTCATTCCTGGTGACATCTGTGTTGTCTGCTTGCATATGTTCAAGATTGATGTTTAGGCTCCATTTTGTAACGAGTTCCGAATCTCCCTTTTAGCCGTCCTGCTCTCGGAAAAAGGCAGCGTGCTGTGCACAGGCTGGCTTGGATGGATGGATGGATAGATGGATGGATGGATGGATGGATGGAT
>WBNH01009091.1:0-43192 GCA_013401255.1 Urocolius indicus | reverse complement strand
GGGGGGATGGTGGAGGGGCGGCGGGCAAAGGGCGGCGGGGAGCCTGGGAAGCGATGTTGGGGGGGGGGGGAGAGATGGAGGGGTAACGGCAGCACCCCCCTTCCCCCCCCCCACACTCCGGGAGGCCAGAACGACCCCGCGCTGCCGCTGCGCATCCGCGTCCCCGGCGGGGCAGAACGGGCCGGGGGCTGCCGCCTTTGTGCCGCCGGCGCGGGTGGTCGCGGGGCGCTGGGAGGACAGCGCGGGGCTGCGCGGTTCAGCAGCGGGGACGCCCGGCTGCTGCCGTGTGCCCGGCGGCCGGGGTGCGGGGTGCGGGATGCGGGGTGCTGAGCGCTCGCCGGCAGGAGACCGAGCAGATCGCGTTTGCCGAAGTTCAGCCCGTAAGGAGCTAAGTGTTCCGCTCCACCTCGCTTTTGCCTCTTGTGTTTTCTTCCTCCAAATGGATCAACACGTGCTTCCCTTTCCCCCGGTGATGTTTAAGAGGCTGAAACTTGCGTGCCGACGAGCTGGGTGCAGAAGCTCTGCAGGTTCGAGGGCTGAGATGGGGGGGCTGCAGCCCAGGGGAGCGGTGCCTGGCATTGAGCATCGCTGCAGAGATGCTCTCTGGCCCTTCTGGGGCCGTCACATTGGGGTTTTCACACCTGGCACGTGTAAGGTAGCTCACGGCGGCAGGCCTGTGCTCCCCAGGAGGGTTCTCCAGCCCTGAACGCTTGTGTAGTGACAGAGGCGGCTCCTTGCTGTGGCGAGTCCCCTGGCAGCTGAATTGTCCTCGACAGCCTCTTAAGTCTTGTCTCTCCATGTGGTGACGTCAGGTTGTTCCAGTTATAGGGTACGTGAAGATCTCACCTATAGCCGTACACGGAGATTACATGAATAAGGGTTTTATCCTCGAGGATTTGAAGATTTTCATTTACTTGACAGAGTGAGTGAGTTTGCAGCAGCCCGTGGGTGAGTCGTGCCGCCGTCTGTCTCTGCCGTGCGGTCTCTGCAGCCGCTGGTGTACCTTGGCAGCACATCCCCTCCTTAGGAAATCCTTGGGAGCAAAAAGGGAGCGTAATTTGTTATGAAACGGGCCGACAGACCAAGCTGCAGTTTGCGATTGGAACCAGATGTGCATATTTGCCTTTCGAATCCTCCTGCAATAAAAAGAAAAGCCTGTTTTGACAGATTAAACACGACTTGTGAATTGCAAGAGGTAGCAGCGTCCCGTGATAGTACTGTAAGAGCACGGAGGGCTGCGAGCTTTCCTGCCTGCCTCTCCCCGATATCGGGTATCTCCAGGCGCAGGAGGCTGCTGCCGCCTTCTCTCCCATCACAGAGTGTAGATTCTCTTAGACCCATCAGACACGGGCAGAAGCATTTCCCAGGGCTTGGCTGAGAGCTGGAAATAGAAATACAGACCCCCCCCTCCCAAAAAAAACCCGTAGATTGTGTTTCTAGGGAAAATATTTGGGGGGGGTCATGAAAGAGATTAATCAGGGTGATAGGAGAAAAGCTGGAGTGTCAGAGCGGTTTGCTCTGTGCTTACCTGGTGTGGCTCATTGTAGGGTTGAACAGAGCTGCTGGTTTATTCATTTTTAGAAGTCCTCCGGAGCTCGAGGATGCCTGTGGTACTGGGTGTGTTCGACCCAGCTCTGGTGTGGCCAAGCTCAGGGGTGCAGGGTTAGGGCTGTTCACGCTGGAGGCACTTTACTGGGAGAAGGATGCAGCCTCTTTGCCTTGGAAGTGGGGAGGGGGGAAAACCCAACTAGAAAAACGCGACCAAACCAGCGTGCCGTGGCATTATTTCCTTCTCTCCACTTGAGAGAAGGATGCTGTGCTCAGCGTGGGCCCGTGGAGTGTGGCCACGCGTGCCGGTGGTTTTTCAGCCGAATCCCTGCATCCAGACTTTCTCATTTCCAAGTTAAACCCAGAGGAGGGAGGGAAACTTCTGCGACTTCCAGCTCTGCACAGGGCCAAGGAGTCCAGGAACCATGTCAGCTGTAGAAAGCAGATGGCCCTTGGGAAGATCAGCAAGAGCTCAGACTGTCGAATGCAAACCTTTGCATGTAAAATCAGAGCGAATCCATTCAGCAGATAATTGATTTCTGTGAGTGGGATCCAAACTCTTGCAGAAGGAGATCAAGCAGGCTGTGGGACAGAGCCAGCACTGATGTAAGCTAATTTTCAGGTGTGGATACCTGCGTAAATACATGTGGGCACATCAGTATGCACACATGCAAGTAGGTAAACGTGTACCAATACAAATCCCCAAATCCACTTGAGTTAATTATGTGTAATTGATTTCTTTTTTAGCATCAAAGGCTTGCTTTGCTGTCAGTAAAGGTGTAGCTAGAATGAGACACACAGCTCTTTGCTAAAACACCTGCATTTCTGTGCAGAACAGATGTGATGGACTCTTATCCTGAAGGTTGGGGAAAGTGGCATGAGGTTTATCTAGACTGTCCATTTTGTTATTACCGATTGACTTCTCGTTTCTTGAGTGACAGCTGCGTGGTTTAAGGCTGTTCTTCCTTTTTCTTTCTTTCTTGTAATGCATATAGAGTTTCCTTTCCCCATTTTTTTTTTTGTTCATTGAGATGAATGGAAGCAGTTTTTGCTTCTCTGGTAAAATCTCAGGTATGAAAGAGGACAACTCAGGCTGATTTTGGTTTTGCTCCCTTCTCCCTTTGATATCACATGGCTTCTAGAATGAATGTTCTGGGAAACGCTCCATCCTAATGATCATTAAGCTGTGGCAGAGCAGACTTGGGAGCAATGGGCTGGGGCAGGATAAAGTGCCAGAGATGCTCATAGCTCAGCCCAGGGGAGGTCAAGTCTCCTTCCTACATCCCAGAGGAGGGAGAGGGGAAGCAGAGCCTTCACATCAGGTCTGCCCTCACCAAAACTAGGATTGAAATAGTCGAAAATAGCTCCAGAAAGCAAAGTCTACACTTCTCATGGCCATGGGGGACTAAGCCAGCAAAGGGGCTGAGGAGGTTGCTCCTCAAGCAAGCTGCCTTTGTCACTCACTCTTTTTTTTTTGGCTGCTTTCTCGCCCAAAATGGGGAGGAGGAGGAAGAGGAAGCAAGCCTGCTGACTCAGGGAAACGGAGCAAAAGAAGGAGGTATGATGGGTAGCAGAGGCCTGTGGCTATCGGCAGTCTCGTGTCCCTAGGCTGGTGTGGGCAGCCTCACGGAGGTCCCTGCAAGGCTGGGCAAAAACATCACCAAACCAACAGCTCCTCCAGCATGTCCCCTCCCTGGAGAGCTAAAAAGAAAGTAGTTGGGCAAAGAGAAGGAAGTTTTCCACTATGCTTCTCATCTGAGCCTACTGGATAGTTAAACCTGGCAGGCTTCCCCCCAGGGAACCCCCCTGTGTGACACTGGCCTGGCACAGAGAGTGCCACCGCAGTCTTTGGAGATGAAACCTCCCATAAATTCCTCAAAAGCTGTTGGAGCAGTGGCAGGCCTGAGCTCTGGAGCACTGGTTCCACACTCGAGTATCCCTGTGAGCCGTGGCTGTGCTATAATTACCAAAAAGGACTTTTCCAAGGTCGCACTGTGTGCTCGCGGTCCCAGCCTGGCTGTTTGCTCGGAGCAGCAATGCAGGACATGGCTCTGGTACAGCGAACCAGAGAGCAGGTCCTTGGGCTGGGCTGTAGTTCCAAACTTTTACGAGCTGACTCCTTTTAGAGAGACCAAAAATTCCCAGACAAGAGCTGATTTCTCAAGGCCTGCCAGGCTGGTGCAAGCTCTGGCAGTACGGGCTGCGGATGTGTGAGCCTTTAGTCATCAGCTGGGGAAGCAGGTATCGAACACTAAAAGGTGTCGTCGCGCAGTGAATTTACAGACACAACCGCTCCTGGTTCCAAGTGCTTGAGTCCATGAGGCCTGTGGCAGTTGATAGGTTGGGTATGTCTGATGCTGCATCTAACGCATCCTGTGGAAGATAAATCAGGTTGGATGTGTTAGACGTTTGTGTTGAAATGTGTGGAAGGAGGAAACTGTGTGAGGCTGAGCTGGAGGAGCACCAAAGCCTGCGTGAAGCGAGGCAGCTCCCAGCACTGCAGGCTGTGGATCCCCATGCAGATGGGCAGGGGATACCCAGGCCAGTTTGACTCTCTTAATTGCCACATGTGAGTAATATTGTAAGAACTGGTTGAGTGAGTGCAAAAAATCTGTTCTGGTGCGTGGAGTTTCTATATCTTCTCCCCCCTAAAAAAAAGATGCCCAAGGGACATTTGGTCATGATTTTTGCTTTTAGAGGATTAAATATAGCATGATGATTGGTGTCACTCCTCTGTAGTCTGTTTGAAGCATCCCTTGGGTTATATCACTCGCCATATTTGTGGATCCTGGCCGTAGCTTTTTGCTTTCAGCAGCCAAAGCTCGGGGCTTGCGCTGTGCGGTAGGTGTGGGAGTGCGGGGAAAGCGTGGCTGGTTTGTATTTGTATATTGTTACATCTCCTGGGCTCTGTAAAAAATGAAATCTGGCAAACTTTGGTCTGGCAGCTGGAAAACTCGCTCTCCCTCTCAGCCCTTGAAAGGAAGGGACAAAAAGCCTCCTGATGGCAGAGAAGAAGCGGAGCTTGAGGGGGATGGTGCAGAGTGGTGCTGCTGTTGAGGTGCACCAGCAGCTTGCTTTGGTCTGGCCTGCGGGTGTTAGGAGCAGGATGATGGCTGCATCTCTTAAATCCAAGGTCTTGTCAGGGATGAGTTAAAGCACAAGTTTAAAACTGCATTTAAAACGTTTCCTTTTTGTCCTTTCCTCTTGACGGCCCTCAGTGACCCGAGACAAGACTTTGCGCTCCTCCACCTCAGTTCCCTCAGTTGCACAGCCACAGTCATCATTACTCTGCACCACTGGGACATGTCAGGGAAGGAAAATGGTGTTAATGGACACAACTGGTCTTGTGTCTGGTTAGGACAGCCTGGCAGCAGGGATAGGGCAGGTGGTGGTAGCAATTTCTCAAGCGATGTGAGTTTTGCTTTCGTGTGCTTACCTTAACATCGCTGAAAATGGCCTCCTGGTCTGCCGGGTAATAGCTGTTGATGCTATAAAATTGCTTCAAGTAAATATGTTATTAACCCTGTTAGTGCATGCTTTTTGTTGTCCCAGATGTTACAAATGCATGCGGAAGCTGAAGGTCTGTGATAATTGTGGGTATTTTTCATGCTTTGGTTTTGCAGTTTCTCTGTCAGTTCAGAAAAAAGATGATCTCTTTACTGAACTATCAGCTGTGATATAACTGAAGTACAGTAGGATGGATGCTGTGCCTGGGAGTGAAAGCATTGTGGTTACCGAAGATTCACAGTTACCAATAGCCTCATTTAGAAACCATCACCCATGTTCTCGGTTGCACGTGGTTTATGTTGTTGGTAGAAGATGGTGTTTTCTGTGGAGCTTTTGGGTGAATTATTAAGCCTTTTAAACTCTATTTAAAATAACCCAATCCAACTCTCCAGTGTGATGGATTGTGCTGTTGATGCCTTCCTTGTGCCTGTCCTATTGTTCAGTGCCTCAACAACGTGCCACGATGGCGGCGGGTTAAAGAGGAGATGTGTTAGAGCTTGAAACAGCATGGTCAGCCCGTGGAGGGGATGGCTTGTCAGCCCTCCCTGCCACCTGGTCCTTGCACAAGCCACCCAGGGGCTGCTGGGCACGGGGTTGCAGCAGCTCGCTCAAAGTGCTGGGCTGTGAGCCAGGAGAGCCTGCTCCTGGAGCCTGCTCTGTGTATTGCCAGCTTTGGTGATTTTCCAAATTAATTCTTGCTAAAGCATATCTCTTTTTTTTTTTTAAAGCCATCTCATGCAGAGATAAAGTGTGGTGCTGATTGAGAACCCACTGCAGTCGTTTATGCTGGTAATTTATTGCAATGATTCTTGTCCATGCTGTTCAGGACAAAACTGCACTTTGCCCTTACTCTGCATCTGTATGGTTTCGACTTGAATTAGAGCATTGACCTGTGACAGGGCAAGAAGGCTCTGCGGAGGGCCATGGCCAGGCTGGAGCCATGGTCTGAGGGCAATAGGATGAGATTTAACAAGGCCAAGGGCTGGGTCCTGCCCTTGAGCCACCCCAAGCCCAAACACCGCTCCAGGCTGGGGCAGAGGGGCTGGGAAGCTGCTGGAGGGAAAGGGCCTGGGGGGGTTGGTACCAGTGGCTGAACAGGAGCCAGCAGTTGTGCCCAGAGGGGCAAGAAGGCCAAGGGCATCCTAGCAGGGATCAGCACTGGTGTGACAGCAGGAGCAGGGCAGGGATTGTCCCCCATGCTGGGCCCTGGGGAGGCTGCAGCTCCAGGGCTGTGTCAGTGCTGGGCCCCTCACTCACTGCCACAGGGACACTGAGGGGCTGCAGCATGGCCAGAGCCGGGCACAGAGCTGGGGAAGGGGCTGGAGCACAAGGGTGCTGGGGAGGGGCTGAAGGAATGGGGGGTGTTCAGCCTGGAGGAGAGGAGGCTGAGGGGAGACAGGAGCATTCTCTGCAACTCCCTGACAGCAGGTTGTATTGAGGTGAGGGTCTGTCTCTTCTTCCCCAGTCATGAATGACAGGGCAAGGCCTCAAGTTGCCCCAGGGAAGGTTGAGATTGCAGGTTAGGATCTTTTTTTCCACCAAACAGTTGTCCAGCCCTGTCCCAGGCTGTCCAGGGGAGTGCTGGAGTCACCATCCGTGGAGATATGTAAAAAAACACATAGATGTGGCACTGAGGGACGTGGTTTAGTGGTGGCCGTGGCGATGCTGGGTTAACAGTTGGACTTGGTGATCTTAAAGGTCTTTTCCAACCTGAAAGATTCCGTGATTCCCACAGTGCTGGGTGATGTTATGCTGGTGGTCTGCTCTGTCTGAAGGACCTGCACAGCCCTCTCTGAGTTTGACCACATCTTTCCTGAGCAGTTACTCCGTACTCCCCCAGACTCGCATTGTACTGCTGTCTTCAGGTCTCTCAGTTCCTCCTGGGGTCTTCTCCAGACCTTAATCAGATGTGGCAACAGGCTCCAGGTCCCCATCATGGTCATGGAGTGCAGAGCAGAGTCAATACTGTTTCTTCCCCTCCTAGAGATCCTTCATCTATCCATGCCGAGGTTGTACCTCCCCCATGCCCTGGTAATTCACTGCTCAGTGCAGGAGCCTGGGAACATGCCCCTGCCTTTTAAGCAATTTATTGTTTTAAGACGTGCCTTAACGTCTCAGTTAAAATCTGTGCTGGTGGCTTCGGTCTGCTCTGTGCTGTCGAACTTGTTCTCTGTATTTAGTGCTCCAACAGTCACTTCCACAGCACTGGTTTCCCTGTTTTGTTTCCAGCTACTGCCAGAAATATTGCATGGCATAAGGTGACAGTCTGGTTTCCTCTTGAAGCCAGTATTGCCAGTTTATTTGCAGGTCTGTTAGAGACGTGCCAGTTAAATCGTTATTCATAGCTGTCACCCATTTCCATGTGCTTTAATGAAGTCTGTTTTACCAGTGCTTCCTTTTACCAGCACAGAGCTATGGAGTGAGATGAGAGCTCTTTTCTTGGTGTTGTTAACTGTGCCTCCTGACTCTCCGTCCTTGGACTGAAACTGGAGCCTTGCAGGGCTCGTTTTCATGGGGCCGTCACATTCACCTCAGCTGGCTTGTTCCTGTCCTCTGGCAGCATCAGCAGGGAAGGCTCAGGAGACTTCTTGGCACAAAAGTTGAAGGTGTAAATTGTTAGGAGCTGTTGTTTAAGAAAGATCTATATTTAGTGCCTTCTGTTTAGTATCATCCCAGGTTGCTCTAGGCGAATGTGACGGTGTAGTTTGACTTTCTCCCTGAGATGATGTTGAAGTGTATCTTGACCATTTCTCCCTTTCCTGCATGGTGACTGATGTCCCTGCTGTTCTTTCTGACTGCAAGATGATGTTGTTGATGGACCTTCTTGTTGTCCTTACCATCTATTAAAGCCCCTGTATCTTGTTTTCTGACAGAGGCTGATGTTTAACTTGCAGCCTGTTGCATCGTAAGGTGGTAGCATCATTTTAGGGACTTCGTAACAACAAATTCTGGGATTCATTAGTTCCTTCACTCAATGTAGCAAGTTGATATGTATTTTTTCCTTGCTTGTACTGGGCAATCATTCATGTTTGTGCACTGACAGAATACATGGCGTGACTCCCTTCCTGAGAGCCTGCTGGCAGCTTTGGAGCTGGGCTGGGGTGAGCCATTTAGGTCAGTTCTCCTCAGGATGCTGTTTTGGGAGGGGACTTTATGGTTGTCACTTTATGGTGACAGGCACGTCCCCTTTGTCCTTTGAGCTTCCCATTTCCACAACACAGAGGAATCTGTTTTTCCTCCTGATTCTCACCTGTGGTGGGGGAGGAAGAGGGATGTGTGGAAAGAATGTGATGGAGACTCTTGGGGCAGAAAATGCAGGTTTGATTTTCTTTCCTCCCCTTTACTGCACGTTCACAATGTCAGAAATAACTTGAGGAAGGCCGTGCAGGGCAATGTTTCTGCCAGCCCAAATAAAAGCAGGGGCTGTTTTTAGTTCCACTTTTTTCTTTTACTTTTTTTTCCCCCCCTCATCTCAGAGACTGGCTGCAAAATCTGAGCTTTTCTAGGTGCCAAGGTAAAGTGAGGCTCATCCTGCTCTGTTCCAGCTATGTAGAAATTGGAAACCTCTGGGGATGAAGCATCCCAACGCTGGGAAAATTGCCCTCTGCAGGCATTGCTTCTCAGGCTTGACAGTTGCCTGGTGGGGTTACCTCACTTTGGGGAATCAGAGCTGTATCCCAGGCTCACAGCAGCACACTGGAGCTGTACCCCAGGCTCACTGCAGCACAAGGGTACCTTGCTGGAGCTGTACCCCAAGCTCACAGCAGCATGAGTGTAAACGTTTCACTGCTTGGCCCTTGGGGAGCCCCTGCAGGGGCCAAACACACAGGAGATTTGGGCTCTACGTGCTGCTGACACCTTGCAGGAGCTGAGAGTTTGTTATAGCAACAGGTTCTGTATTATTCCAGCCCTGGGAGCGTCTCCCTGCAATATTAAACACACCAGCTGAAACTCAAGTCCAAACTCTCAATGAATGACTCTGTGGAAGTGCTGTCGGGCACGTTTCGGTACTGCTTTGACTTTTAACAGGTAAACACAGTGAGTGGGTGTTTGCTTTAACTTCTTCCTTGTAGCAAAAGACTTCCTTTGAGAGGAAGTGAAGCCTCCAGTACTGTTCCTCACTGCAGCATCAGACCATTCTGCCCACTGCTTGCTGTGGGAGATGCCCTTGCTGCGTGCCTGGGCCTCGTGCTGCCAGGCTTGCCCAGCAGCAGTGAGAAAACTCTGGTTTCCCCAAGTTTCAGGATGCCTTGTGCCCAGGGCTCTGCTCATGGATATGAATAACCCTTATGGAGCCTGGTTTATGCTTGTGGATATGACATAGTCATCCCAGTTGGGGTGATGCTGAAAGATGTCCTTGGCTTTTGAAGGCATCTCCCCTTGCTTGTCCTATGCTCAGGAGGTCTGTTCCCCTCAGACCTTCCCAAAAATCACCCCCAGCTTTGGCTGCACGAGGTGTATGTGTTGGGAATAGCTTTGCTGTGCAGCAGACAGTTGCTGGGGGAGGCAACTCTTTGCCCTGCTGAAGTAGGAAGAGCTCCCCTCCTCCTCCCCACGCATTCCTCCATCTCCACCAGAGCTATCTAAACCGACTCCTTGGCAGCCCGTGCATGTAGGAACCGTCTTCTGGTAACAGATTGTTGTGTATTTAATGAACCTGAGGAAAAACAAGAAATGTGAAGGCTGCAGGGTGATACAAGTTTGCTGTTCAGTCTGCCAGCTTCACGCTAACTCAGACAACTCGCAGATGTTTGGCTCTTCATTTCTTAAAAGAGATTAATGGAAGATGCAAGGCTTGGGTTTTTATTCCTGGTGTGCCAGAGAGATAGGGGGAGCAAGGTGGGCAAAGGCTTCCCAGCCCCTGAGGGCTCCCTCCCTCTGCAGCCATGCCGATGCCATACCTTCCCTCTCGCCAATGTTGGTGGCAACGGATGGACAAACAACAGGGAAATGTGCCTTTCTGTCACTAAGAGGATTAATAAAGGCTCTAGGTTCGTCTTTCAGGATCAGAAGAGCTCTTTGAAAGCTGTTATTCAGCCGAGGAGTGAAACCGCAGAGATTGCCCAAGAGCCGAAGCACTTCAGTGCCAACAAGGGTCCTGTAGGGTCTGAGAGCGGTGACGGGCACGTGTAGCACCCTGTGTGGGCACAGAAATCATCCACTGAAACCATCTGGAACCCCTACAACGTTGCCTGCCTCATTCAGGTAGCCAATTTCAGTTTGTCTTGAGGGGCTGTCAACCTCCGCCCATGATCCATCTCAGCCTCACAAAGGGTGACGTTTTACTCCAGGCAGTATCCAGCTGTGTTCTGGGAGCAGTGATGGTGTTCTGGCCCTTGGCAAGCTTTCCTCCGTTACACTACACCATGCCCCAGATCTTGCTCGTACTTGGTCCACGTGGTGGGTTTTCTGGTGGTTGCCAAGGAGTTGAAAGCATTACTGTTGCAAGGCGTGCTTCTCACTGAGACCCCCTAAGAGCTCTGGACCAAGGAGGCCCAGGCTGGCCAAGAAGCCCCTGCTGACCCTCTGAGCATGATTATCTAGCTGCAAGTAGGTGGATGCCGTGTTGCAGAGGTAGGTGTTAAGATGGGTTTGTGTGCTCTTTGAAATTGCTTCTGCTTGGGAAGCGAGTCTGTAAAAGGGGGGACGGTGGGGCAGGGTTTACTGTCTCTGCCTCAGATATTTCAGGTCTTACAAGGGAAAAGAATATAAAGAAGAAACAGGACTCGCTTTTGTGCCTGTTTACTAGAGCAGCACACTCCAAGCAGTAATTAAAAGTAAACCTGGACTCTGCTGGCTTGTTCAGCATCCCTAGTTGTTGAGATTATGCAGCCAAAGCAATTCTCAATTCAGCAATTCCTCAGCTTTTGGGAGCGTGGCCAACACTCACAGTGTCTCACAGACATTGCAAATTCTTGTAATAAATCTCACGACTGGGGGGAAAACAAGAAGTAGAAAGGTGAGATGGTTTGTTGGGCAACAGGCTGGCCTGCTGCTGTTGCTTCAGCTGCTCCTCTCCAGAGACAACCCTTGGTCCAATATTTCCAGCGTTCCTTGGAACTGCTACTCAAAACGAGCAGCAGGCCTCTAACAAGCAGATTAGGCAACGAGAATGTGTCGTTTCTACGGTGTTTGTCAGATGAAGATTCTGCTGTAGGGTATGTGTAAGTGTCAGTGCTGTGCAGAGATGTTGGCAGTGTGTACTGCCCAAGCCAGCGTGGCTGCTGGGAGGGCTGTGTTAGTGTGGGGCTGCCCTAGGGCCAGTCCTGCCCCAGCCTGGGGGAGGAGGATGCTGAGCTCATGGGGCTGAGCTCTGTCCTGCTGAGGAGCGAAGGTTTCATGCTGGTCTTCCACCTAAGTTTATGTGCAGGCTGAATGTGCAACCAAGAGATTGAAGACTCCATGTGAGTGCTCCAAATGAACATTTGCTCTGTAACTACCATGCAGGGGTTCTGCACTGAGCTGGGTCCCGTGTGGTCACGTCGCTGAGCCCAGCAGACTCATTCATTCACACCTCTTGCTTGCCGGTTGCTGTTTTTGCAATGACTAATTTTGCTCTCTTTTTTCCTTTTCAGTTGCCAGGGAGGAAAAAGCAAAGTCATTACCAGCACCATTTTCTTTGAGCTAAGATGTTGAGAGAAAGCACCTCTGCCCATACCTTGTCCTTTCAGTCCCGTTCTGCTGCTCCTGTGTAAGGGAGTCTTTCCCCTGCCACTCCTGTTCCCTAAGAGCACGGGGGCAATAAACCTGATGTGTTATACTCAACTAGATGGTGTGTAACTTTCCTTAATTGCTCTTATTTCTCCTCAGCAAGAGCTTGCCTGCAGGTGAGGTGCAACCCAGAGGTGTGGCTGTGGCTGTGAGCTTGGGCTTCAGGCTCTCCTGGAGGCGACGGGTGTTTGGACGTGCGGTCTGGGGCTCGGGGTGCTGGGGATTCGCTGCCTTGTGTGACTTTGGTGTCGGGTTGAGGTTGTGCCCAGGTGCTTGGAGCCAGGGATTAGACTGAAATAATAGATGTTTACTTGCTCAGTGATTAACTTCTGGCTGTGGGTAAGACCCTGGTGTGGTGGCGAGGGTTAACCTCAGAGCTCCCTAAGCCAGGTTGCACATGGCCATCCGCGGTGGCTGCACGTTGTGTTTTCTGCCCCATTTCTGTCCCTCAAGGTGGGTGCTGTTGCAGTAAAGCTCAGGCTCCTTCTGGCTGTGGGTTTTATTAGGGTGGATGCAGAGGTTGGCTCTGTCTGGGCTGTCCCGTGCCTGCAGGTCTGCAGCACACGCGAGTGCTGGGCTGTGCCAATGAGAACCTGTGTTCCTGCGTGAAGCTGTTGGTTGTGAGCAGTGAGGTGATGCAGTTGGTGAAGCTGTACAGACCTATGGAGCAATGCTCCCCTTAAACACAACCCTGCTTTTCCCCCTTTGCTATGGAGGCCGCTAAAATGTGAAGTGTAGGCAAGTCTTTTACTTATTAATTAATTCTGAAAGCGTGTCTTTATCTGGTTAGCCCTGGAAAAGCCTCGTCTAGCTGCAGGCAGGAGGCAGAGGAGGATGTTTCCTTACTCCTTTTCTTTGGCTGATGATTTCAGAGTACTTGGAGCGTGTGGTGAGCCCAAGTCCTTGCCAGGCAGGAGGGGAGAGCTGTGCAGGACGCATGTTCTCCTGCACCAGAGCCCTGCTTCTGCCTCTTGGCAGGACTGTGTTTGTCCTTCCAGGAGCTGAGGAGGTGACTGCAGGCTCAAAGCGAGATGAGGCAGTGCTGCAGCCTTTCTGCTCTAAAGGCTGGGTTGGCCTGGGGCAGCTTTTTCCTCTTGACAGAGTCCCAGGGGACGATCCCAACGTGGCTGCATCCACGGAAATTTTGTCCTTTGAAGTCACATGTGCTGACTCATGATCCTGTTTACTCAGGACTAGTCTGCAGGGCATTTTTCAGAGCCTGAACGCTTCTCAGGCCCTGAATGACATCTTTCACATTTATTGGAGGTTTTTACCCCATGAATGGGATGAATGTTTCCTAATGATGTGGAAGAGTGCTCAAGCAAGGGGAGCAAGCTGCCTAGAGCTGAGCCACCTCCCTGTCCTTGCTGCAGACAGCAAGTTATCGCCTGAGTGAGGAAATGGGCACGTGCTGAGCTACATGAAAATGATTGACTTCGAGGATTCTTCCAAATTTATTACACAACAAACCAACAAATTGAAGATGGACCTCTTGGCACTGCCCAAAGCACTGATGGTGAGGTGAGCAGTGCAATGGGAGGACTCAGTCCTTCCTAAGACATGGAAGGATGAGGACAGGGGCATGCTTTTAGGTTGGATTAAAATTGCAATGTGTTGCTCTGTAGAAAGCCTTAAACCTCACAATTTTAAAATGCAGGAACCAGTTTGGCTGTTTCCTTACATTCCTTTTCAGTCACCTGTCCTGTTTGGAGGGAGTTTGTGTATCTGTGGTGTGCCCTGGCCCCACATTGGTCTACCTGCACGGAGAGATCGAGACCTGTGTTAGCAAGAGGGCAATTTCTGTTTAGTTGGTGGGAGGAGAGGGGCTGTTAAGCCTTAGAAACATGCTCGGAGTTTGGCCCAGAGGGATTAGGCTTGGTTCTTCAGATGTGTGGGGCTCAACTGCCAGAAGATGTGCTAAGCTGAGAGACTTGGCTTGCTGCAGCCTTGCCTCCTGAAGCACTCTGTGCCTTCCTGTAGTGTCAGCGTTGGCTCTCTGCAGCCAGAGTCTGTGGTGTGGCGATGGGAGTGGTTTTTGCTGAGCCAAAGCGTGCTCTGGGTTGCATTACTGGAGCATTTTGGAATGGTGCTGCTGGTGCTGATGGAGCCAAGGCTGCAGCCAGGCCGAGGAGGAAGGCTGGGCTTGGGTGGGTGTCCTTCCTCCTCTCTCACAGAGGTTGGAAGGGGTTTGGAAGTGGCTGGAAATCCTCCACCCGGAGAGGGACGAGCAGCTCTCGGTTTCATTCAGACAGTAAAGGTCAGGAGTGCTTCCCTTTTCCTCTTGAAGGGGTTATACAAAACTTTGTGGTCAAAAGGCTGTTGGGAGTGTTTCTTCAGGCACAGCCCAGGGAGCTGCTGGGGTATGAAGTGGGATCCTGCCTGGGTCGTGGCTTTTTCACTGAAGGCTTTGAGCAGGATTACAAATTCATCAGGGGTGAGTGAGTGATGAGAGTCCTGGGAGAGCCCCTGCTGTGCCGCTTGCAAGGTGTATCAGTATGCACAATACAGCTCTGCCTCCTTGTCCCTGTGTGCCCGTGCTGCCTGGGGATAGGTTTGATGCCAGTGTGTGCCTGGAGATGGCATTATTTGAGCTGGGGGAATGTTTTCTGTACAGAGGCTGGTGGTCCCACAGCAAATGGAAACCTGTTTGAAGCCGATCCTCAGTCATCTTCATGAAGAGTACTGCTGGGGGTCAGATGTATGGGTGTGTGCCGTGGTTTAACCCCAGACAGGGATGAAGCTGGGGTCTCACACGTTGCAGGGTAGGAGGTGACTGGGGTAGGGCTGTGACTTGGCAGCTGCCTGGTGCTTGGAGATGCTGTGGTGACCCCAGTCGTGGTGTGGGGAGTGGGACCTCCTCGCAGGGAAGGGCTGTGTGCTCGTGGTGAGCAGCTCTAAGGCTGGGCTCCTTGTGGGTACCTTGTAAGGAACATGTTTCTTGACAAGTGTTACCTGTCGAGCCTGTGACTGAAAGCTGGATCATCTGACTTATTCTTTTTGTTGGGTAATTGTTCCCCAAGCCCAACACTCGGTCACTGTGCTACTGTCCAGAGAGCAGCTCTGAGAGACGCCTCTTTCCAGCTCTGCCACTGCAAAGCTCACAGAGGCTTCTGCTCAGTCTGTGTTTTGAAGCAGTATCTGCAGGTAAAGCACGTCTTGCTGAAGCTTGGGGATTTCCATGTGCTTATGCTGCTCGTGGGTGCTCCATGCAGCTCAGACCGTCGTGTCCATCGCAGCAGCCACGGCTCGAGCCTGAGCTTAACCTTGACGTTGGGATGAAGATAGTTCCTTTATCTGATTGCAAACGAGGAAATACATCCCTTAAAATAATTAATGGTCCCCAAAGAGTATCTTTTTCTCATTGTGTGTGTGTGAAAGCCTCCAGTCTATAAATACACCGTAGTTTCCTCCTCCGAGTCAATGGGGAGGAAAGCCTCCAGTCTATAAATACACCGTAGTTTCCTCCTCCGAGTCAATGGGGAGCCCATCCCGGCTCTGCAGAAGCGCTTGTGTCCCACAACACTTGTTTGCACAGAGAGGACATGACGGGGCAGGACCGTGCTGGGTCAGGCTGTGCGTCAGGAGCCTGGTGAGGCAGATGGGGAACCAAAGGTCACATTTCACTGGAAAGTTTTCCTTTTTCTTGCAGTTCCTCGGTGGGGATGATCTCAGAACCTCAACTGAGCAGTAGTTAAACCAAAAGAACCCACACCTACAATTGTGCCTGGGACCTGACGCTGGGTGGTGGCTGGCTGGGAGTTTGCTGCTGTAGTGGCAGGCAGGGTTGTGTTCCCTGCAGGAGATGCAGTGGGGCAGGGAGAGGGGAGCTGTGAGGTGCTGTGTGCTGCAGCCTGTCCGGCTCGGTCGCAGAGCCTCTGTCTGTACTTGTACGCTGCCGCACGCCTGGGTGTGTGTAGGAGTCTGCTGCAGCAACATTAACCATTACCTTAGGGAAAGATAATTATTGCTGAAGAAATCATACCCTGTTAACGAGGGTAACTGCTTTCATGCTGCTCTGAACGCTTGTTTGATCTTCACTCCCCACGCTGCCACCGCGCCGGCGGTGGCCCCAGCATCCTCCCAAACACAGTGAGTCTGGTCCCACAACAAGTACTCCCCTCTCTGCAGCAGAGGTTTCCCCAGCACTAGGGGAAGGCTGGAGCCTCACAAAGAGCTCCTCGCTCTTCATCCTTGGAGGGCTTTAAAGCTGGCTCATCTCCCCTGGCTCGGAGGCATGCACCAGGGTCTGATGCCTCCCAGCTGCTGTGGGCACACTGCTCCCACGTTCCATTTGGGGAACGGGAGCTCCGTTCTGGCAGATTGGGCTTAGACATCAGTGGGGGCAGCTCCTTGTCCTCGGTCTGCAGCTCAACCGTGCTGGTGGAGCTAAAATTGCAGAGGGAGCACTCACGAGAAGGAAAAGGCGATGAGTGGGTCAGGATGGGGTGCTGTGCAGCTGCCACATTGTGTTGCTGTGGCTCTGTGTTAGGAGTCTTGCTGTAAAACACCGGAGGCTTCAGCAGTGAGCATGCCACCAAGTGTTGCTTATTTTCCTCTGTTTTGCTGTTTCCGTGTCCCTTGGTCTTCACTTCCACGCATCTTTCGTTTGCCTGTTCCCTGTGACGTGCAGCCCCTTCTCAGGGAGCTTCTCCTTTGTGTTTGCTCAGAGCCCAGTGTCCCTCCTGAGCAGAAACCTCCAAGTTTGGCTGTATACCAATACATTTGATGCAAGGGCTGTTAAAATGCAGACATTTAAAACTCCCATGGAGCTTACTCATAACCGTACAGCGACTCTTTCTGCTCAGGGAGCCTCCTGAGCATAACCCTGGGGATCCGTGTGCTGTGACAGAGGTGTCTGCGCTGCCTCCAGGATCACCGGGGGGTTTGCAGCCCTGCAACGATGGGGACACGTTGCTGTGTTAGTCAACTGATCCTCCAGCCGCCTCCTTCTCCTTTGGCTCATGCTCTCCTCACACAAACCCAAGCGACAGCACCAATACGTGACCTGGGCTCAGCAAACGGTGTTGTGCTTCGGTGTGAAATGCTTTGCTGTTCTGTGTCACGGCTTCTGTCTGCTCATTGAGTTGCCCAGAGGTGGATGATGAGGCCAACCTGTAAATTGAGTGTTACAAGCCCAGGGATGTCTGGTAAGAAGCCGCAGGCTGTAGCAGGTGCCCTTGGGAACGGTAAATCCGTGTGCAAATGTATCGATTCCCAATCCTGCCTTTGCACTCCGGGTGAACTTTGTCCTCACAAAGCAAAAGAAGGTGATCTTTTTTCTTTACTAGCCAGCTGGCCTTCAAATGAGCTACTCATGACACCACCGCCAGCCCTAATCCAAGTAAACACAGGAAAGATGATTTGCGGGTCGGGCAGAGAAGCCTGTGGGTTCCTGATGAGGTTTGATGCTCCAGTGGCACGTTCTCAAGCGTTGCCCTTCACCGTGGCAGTCGGGTTCTGACCGTTGCTTGCAAGATCCATGTTTTGTGCTCTTCGGGTCACGCAGATGGTGGTTTGGGTTGTTTGTGTTAACTGTTAAAGCAACAGCGTAGGGAAACGGGATTAGAGGAGTGGTTTGGGGAAAACACTGCTCTCTGTAATCAGATTTGTCTCAGTCTGTCAGAGAGGATGCCAGGAGGTGAGGCAGAGCTCCTGGTCGGGTCAGTGTGGTGCCGCGTGAGCGTGGCTTGCAGGTTGTGTTTTAGGAAGTGCTCCTCCTTGTGCAGCCTTTGGCTTTTTCTACCTAGATCTGCCTGAGAAATAGGTAAGGATCAAGAGGCATGGTGTGGCCCTTAGGATTTCGGGGCAGAGAGCTCCTTCTTTCCTTGCAGGCAATTCTTTGGCTTGTTTTTTTTCCCCTAAAGGGCTCTTCACGGACTTGGGGAGTAACTGGGGTGGGATATAGCCATCCAGAGGATTTCACAGCTTTAATGATGCTGGAGCGGCTTTTTCTGCTGGACATCTGCTCCCAGTTGGTCTGGGGGCAAGGGCTTCTGTGAGATCAGCCCTGGGGCTTTAACAAGCTCTTCTTCCAAAGCCTTGGTGTCTGATGTAGGGGATAGAGTCCTCATTTTCAGAGGCAGGATTCAGAGGAAATGGATTTGTTTGTTTGCCTGAAATACTTCTGTGCCTCCAGGGTGCCTGGCGAAGCACCACTGTGCTGCTGGAGCACAGAGGAACACCAGTGATGCTTAAGAGTCTAAAATAAATACTACCCTGGAGTGACTGCCATCAGGGTGTTCTTTGGGCAGTGCTCACCCCTTGCCCAGCACACCCACCCTCCATCCTGCTGTTCCCCTGGGAGAGCCCCTTAAAGCTGTTCCTCTCTCTGTGTGCACGTGCAGGGACTTTTCCACGTCCAGAGGCTGTTCCTGGGCATCCCCCGAGGAGCTGGTGGGAGCTGGCAGGGCCCAGCCTTCCCCGGGGGAACATGGACTGAGAAGAGGAGCTTTGCCAGACCACGTCTGCCAGCGCCCGGCGCCTGGGCCCTGATGGACTCCGAGGCGGGACTGCGTTACCATGGTGATGATCTTAACCAAAACTCGGCAGGACAAAGGTGCTGACTCCGTAACATGCAGGACTGAGCTGGTAAGCTTGGTGAAATCTTTGTTCCAAACTCTCCTGCTGCCGAAGGGCTTTGCCGTAGCTTTGTAACCAGGGTTTTATGTGCTGCAGGGATGGACTTTAGATGGTTTATAGCACTGGCTTCTGCCAAGGTGAATGATTGGAGTGCTGTGGCTTTTGCACATGTGAATTTCTGTCAGCATGCAACGGGATAAACAGTATAGGAGAAAATAAACTCAACAGGGTGAATAAGACGGGCCAGAAGTTGCTGCACCAACGGTGAACAGATGCTCATCGTTCATAGAAGGATGAGCAAGTGGGGAGCAGGATTAGGTGGGAGATGGTGAAGGGCACTGGCAGCCTGGAGCGGTGTGAATCAACATAAAACAGCCAAATGAGGGGCAGCACGGCTGTGGTAGTAGCAAGTGAGGGGCAGCGTGTTGTGTGGGGAGCAGGGGCGAGAGGAGGGGTGTGGGATGATGGAGAGCTGTGTAAGAAAGCCCAGAGCAAGGCCAGTCATGAACAAGCAAACGTTCAGTCTCTGTCCTCCGGGAGAGATGGTCATAGTCCGAGAAGGAATTAGACTGAAAGGCCATTCTTCTCAGGGTGTGCTGAGAGCCTCAGATAAGGGCGTGGAGGAGCACAGCAGGAAGCATCTGGCAGGATTATCCATAAATGGGCATCTTGAGCATAAAAGAAATATAAATGCCTAAGTTTGCTGAGGATGGCAAACTGGCTGGCTGGGCTTCCCGGGCACATACTGCAGTGTGCCAGGGCAAAGGCAGGCTGTCCCGGCAGCATGTGGTGCAGGAGAAGGAGAGCAAGCCAAAGGCAGTGTTAAATCCTGCCTTAAAAGGGTTTGGGAAGGAAGGGTATTGATATATTAGAAGAGTGTCCTTGCTTTACTGTTGCTTCCTGCTGGGAAGGCGACAGCTCCCGTGGCTGCTGCTGGGGCTGGTGAAGAGGGAGCCTGAGCACCTGATGCCAGCTGTACCCTGGGAAGTGTGTGGGGCAGGGTGAAGGGGAACTGGCTGCAGAGAGGCAGGTGAGAAGCAGTTTCTTGTGGTACAAGGGGAAGGGATGGGCAGCCAGGCTGTCTGGTGGCAGCTGTAAGGCGAAACTTTGCCCTTGCGTGTTTGCCGAGCGCCTGCCGTGGCTCTGGAGCTGGATCAATAGTGCAGTGATAGTCCTGGTTACACAAGTTGAATTGTTGGGTTGTCTGGGATGTTAAATTGAGGCAGATGGTCACAAGAAGTCTGACCCACCAGAGAAAGGAAGAGTTTTTCTGTTCACTTCATGGGAAATGCCAAAAAGCAAAACCCTACAGTAAATGTCCAAGCAGCAGGACGCTATCACCTGCCAATGTCTGATGGGCTCGTTGGTTTCAGCTCCCAGTTTGGTGTCAAGGTGAAGCTCTTACAAAGTGGTAATTGTACCCAAAATGAGTTTCAGAATCATAGATTGATTTGGGTTGGAAGGGACCTTAGAAGATGCTCTGGTTCCATCCCCCTGCAGAGGCCAGGGACACATTCTGCTAGCCCAGGTTTCTCCAAGCCCCGTCCAACCTGCCCTTGAACACTTTGAAAGATGGGGCAGCCACAGCCTCTCTGGGCAACGTGTTCCTCCCCCTCATGCATTTGCAGGCAGTAGCTGAGCTCTGGGGCTGGCAGCCAAATGTGTGCTGGCACAACCACTGCCCTCTCAGGGGCTTGTCCCACCGTTGCTCCACTTTGGCCTCTTTTTGCAGCCAGCCACCTGTCCTCATTGTCTCCTGATGAATCTTGCCTGCCACTTCATGAGGCAAGGCTTGACAGAGAAATAACCTTACTTTTAGAAAAGTGGCACATGCTCCAAAGAAGGTGACTGACCCTTATTTACCTTCTCCACGTCTGCACCTCGTTGTCTTCTGACTCCACGTCCCTCCGTACTCAACATTTCCACCATTCCGTGTATGAAGTGGAATCCGTTTGTTGGATTGCTCTGTTCAGGCAGGTGCCAGCATTTGGTACATCATCACCATTGTTATTATCAGTATTGCTATTCTTATCACCTCTCTGTGAGGAGGCAAAGTGTAGAACATGGATCGGGAGAGAAGGTGTGACTGCAGTGGCCTAGTGCCAGATAAAACACAGCCATGGCAGCACAGGTGATCGGGTAGGGTGTGCTGGTGTTTCCCTCAGACCATGTACAGCCTCAGCCAGATGGGACAGTGTTGCCAGGAGAGACACTTCAGAAGCAGAATATGGATATTTTGGGGGATAACACAGGAAAAATTAGTGTGAAAGTGTGTTTTTGCAGACACAGCTGAAATAGCACGTGGCTGCAGATGACATATTGATTTATTGCATGTATAAAACCCACCATGCCTATTTTTAGAAGCCTGGTGATGTCTCTTGTGCTGTCAAGAGGAGGAAAGTTCTTGGGGGGGGGGGGGTAAAAAAAAAAGTGCAAAAAGTGTCCATTGTGGTTTTTGTACCCATATGGTGGCCTTTTTAACCTATTTTTAGTGCAAATCAGCACAATCCAAACACAGACTGCCCAGAAGTCCTTGCCTTAGAAACACACTAGATGGCTAAAAGAAGCTAAATAGCTGCTTTGTAGCTAGACAGGAGGCCTCAATGGGCTTGGATGGGGTTCAGATACCACTGCTGCTGCTTCCTTGCCCAGTCCAGAATTACCACTGAACTGCAGCTCCTGGTTGGGTTTCTCCGGTGTTTTGGGTCCTGGGACTGGGGACCTTGCTGGAGTTATTCCCATGGGTAGGGACTAGCTGCAGGACCCATGATCCAGAAGCTCAGGCCACTCTCTGCAGTGTAACCCTGATTTCCCTGGGGGAAGGTGACTGGGTGTGTGCCCCTGTCCCTGCCACTATGGGGCTGTTGAGGGTGCCCGAGGCTCTCCTCCCTGCTGGCTGCACGTGGCTCTTGGTGGCTTCTGGTGCCCTGGGCGAGTCTGTGAGAAGTGAATAGTTTTTTTCTGGTTGTTTCCAGCACACTCCAAAGATGAGTCAAGGACCTACCCTCTTCTCTTGTGGCGTCATGGGTAAGTAACAGAAGCTTTTGTCTGTATTCACTTCACCTCCGCTCCCGCTGCCTGTAGCGGTGGTTGAAAAGATGTCCTGACTGGCTAGATCTCTCCAAAAAAACACTCCCCTGCAGACTCCAGGGTGGGTACCCACCCCTTTTCCCTGCAGGGCAGGGATGGAGCAGCACCTGGCCAGCCATCTGCCAGTGGTGACCATCACAGCCGTGCCATCGTCCTTCCCAGAGGCGGCTGTCCTGCCTCCTTGCCATTACTGAGCGAATTGCTTTTCTTCTGTCCTCTCCCCTTTGATATACCTGCTTATTTTTAGAGTAACTCATGCCGAAATGATAAGCATTTTGAGTCAGAAACTGTGTTTGAATATCTAGCTTATGGTCATGGCTCTCGACTCTTTGCATAATGCAAGCATAGTCAGTATTATCACTAAAATGTTCTACCACTTGGCACAAAGTGTTTGGACAGGCCCCAGACAATAAGGAAAAACGTCTCTTTTTTGCCTTTGACAATAACCACAGCATGGGATGTTTAGTACCTTTTATGTCAGAGCTTGCTATCAATGTTTATGCTGAAGAGCCACCAAAACTGGTGGGGGATTGGTGCCCAGGCCGCTGATGCTGAAAAGCTGATGGTGCAGGAGGATGTGCTGCTATGCTGCGCTCTTTGGGTTTTGCAGGGGGGAGCCAGTCAGCAGGCAAAGTCTCAAAACCCAATTAAAATTATAGGTCAAGTTTGAGCCAAGCTGCTTGCTGTGAAAGCCAATCCTTTCCACACAAAGGCTGCCCCTTTTCTTCACGGCCACAACTCTCATTAGCGTTAATGGGAGCTGAGCACAGGCATTGACAGGAGATATTTCCCAAGCTCTCTGATAACTCCAGTCACTGGGGGAGTGGGGGAAGATGGAAAGCATTTGGATTTTGTCAGAGGGAAGTCACAAGCTTCAAAGTCAAGAAGGGGCAGAGACGGCCCCGTTCCCTTTCTCCTGCTTGTCAAACGTGAGTGAGGAAGAAAGAAACCCAATCAGCTGGGTTTGTCTTGCGCTGTGGCACTGGCAGGCTCTTCAGCAGGTTTGAAGAGTCTGTGCCTAATTGGAAAGCAGCTTGTCTTCGAGAGCTTTCACAAAGCCTTGCGCGTCTTCGCAGCGCTGCGGCGGCCTCCCTCGCCTGCCAAATTACTCTGTTTCCCAGGGACACCAGGGTCACCTCCCTGAGCATGTAGCGGTCTTTGTCATGCCCAGGCAGCAGGAGCCAGTCTCTCCAGCATGCAAGGGCATTGCTTGGTTTGGGCTTCGTTGTAGGTGTCTTCCCCGAGTGTTCGTGTCTCCAGATGTGAGCCAGGATCACAGAGCAATCCAGTGCCAAAACCGAGCTGACTTAGTTACAACTCCCGTGGTTATAATGGTACCCGGGGGCATGTTCCAGGTCAAAAAGGCCAAAGCTGCTGTTGGTGGAACACATTGAGATAAATGAGCAGAAGGGTGTTTGGACTGGCAGCGCAGCCAGTGAGAGGCAAAGGCTCACACTGCCATGTGTGATGTTGAGGGTATTGAGGGAAGTGGCTGAGTTTTCTGGGTTTGTAGCCAGAAGAGGCTGAGAGTCTGAGCACAGGGTCTTCCCAGTTGCCTTGGGGGACAAGGGTAGCTTTGGGCAGGAAGGTAGCTCGCAGCTGAGGCCAGTGGCTGTGGGACAGCGGGGCAGAGGGAAGCCCAGCCTTGACCAGGCTGCCAGGGAAAGCATCATCCAAATCCTGGAGATTCCACCAGGCATCGTCTCGGGAGCGTTTATCTCCAGGAAGGAGAAGGAAGAAGAGGGGTCGAGGCCTTCAAGGGGTGTGTAATGCACCACAACCAAGAAACCCGCCTGGGCTCCTGCCTATCCATGGCATGATGTGGGCAATAAAAAGTAAACTGAAGCCCACACATCTCAGATGTAGATACCTCATAAGATACTGAACACCACAAGAATCTGAAAATCAGTTATAGGTTGGGCTCTAACTCAATGTATGAGTAATCATCACAAAAGGCTTGATGTGTGAGGTGATGCAATGGTAAATCTGCTTCTCAAGGTCACCTACATAACCTTGTGAGTTCTAGGCTTCTTGGAGATACTCCTGCCAGCATCACCAGAGTATTACTGAAATGATTGGGTTTGATCTTTATGGAGTCCTTTGCTGGGAGGTAGATCAAAGGTGAAATGGCTAAAACTGTAAATTCAACCATGTATTGTTTTTCCTTCCTCTTGGTGGGTCCTTGAAACACCTGGGAGTGTAAGAATTGCTGGATAGAACACAGTTGGCTTGCAAAGAGAAGAATCCCCCAGGGAAAGCCAGTGAGGCATAGCTGGAGCAGGGATTGCTCACCAGAGGGTCACAATTCCCCACTGAGGTGGGTATTTTGTCCTGAGCAGCCCACAGCCCGCTGCCGTGTTTGTCCTCCAGAGGCAGGTTTAGGGGCCGTTGTTTTCATTTCCCATTGAAGCACAACTCCCTGTGCATCTTATTTTAATCTCATTTCTGCAGGGCTCTGTGGCACTGCCATCAGCTAATTGCAGCTATTAAATCTGTTCCACATTTAGAAGCCACCCCTTGAACATCAAGGGGGCAGTGGAAGATGCGTGATGCTTTCAACCCCTTGCACGGGGACTGGGAGACCAAAATCTGGCTTGAACAGCGTGTGAAAGGGAATTGGATGCACACCTGTGTGAAGAGAAATGTTTGGGTTAGCATCCAGAAAGAATTTATCTGCCAAAGAGGAGAAGAACAACTGATTGAAACCCTTTAATTGCTTTACAAGTTGCCGTAATAAATTATGCATCGATGTAAATTATTTCACGGGGGAAAAAGGAAGGTGGAGGCGAGTTGAGCAGAAAGATCATGCATTATGTATAAAAAGGAGCTGTAAAAATGTGACAGCAGCACATTTGTGTTGCTGTAGTTAAAGTTTGTGTCAGCGGTTTGGTTTTACACCCTTCTCCGTGGTCATTAAAACCTACCCTGTCCCACCAGAGCAGCTGGGCAGCCCCTGAAAAGGCCCGTGGCCCTCCCAACGTTCGAAAGGGGCCTGGTTGTGTTTGTGCCCTGCTCCTGCAAAACCCGGAGCTCAGCGTTTGGAAACCTGGCTGTGATGCTCTGAGGGTGGATCCCGTTCTCTGTGGGGCTGCTACACCCGTCCCCTTGGTTTTGGGATGTGACTTGAGCCTGCGTGGGCCTCGTGCCCCGGATGGCTGGGCTTGTTTGATGCGGTGAGGCAGGCACGGGACAGCAGCTCGAGGTTGTAAAAGGTTCACGTTTGCTCCTAAAAGCGAATGTCTTGCTTTTGCCCGAGAAGAGATTCGGGAAGAGGCAGCAGTGCTGACAGTGTTTGCGTGTGCTGCTGATGGTCCCAGGGCGGGCTGGGCCGTGCTAGCACACAGGTGGCTTCTGGCTCGTTTCTGGAAACAGAGATGGGAAGATAAAGCAGGTGAGGATGGCCTGGCGGGCAGAGCCCAGGATGTGCTGCGTCCTGCCAAGGCCTGTTGCCGCTTGCCTCGCCCGGCGGGTCCTGCAGGGCCGTCGCTGCGCATGGAAGCAGCTGCTGCCCCAAACGCTCTGCCTGCTCCACACAGCTCCCTCCCAGAGCATCCCCGGCACGCTGCTCCCTGCCATCCTGGGGCCAAAGGCTCTGCCACCAACCTCTGCCCGAGGCCAGGCAGTGGGAAGGGGGATGCAGGCTGGGGAGGCAACGTGGGAGACAGGGCTCACGTTGCTCTGATTCGTCCCTGGAAAGAGAAAACTATCCCAGCCTTGCTTTGGAAAGCACAAATAGTTTGGGTTTGGGTTCCCCTCCGAGGCTGGGCAGCCTGGGAGCTTACAGCTGTAACCTGAATTTCTTACTGCTTCATGCATGGCTTGAAGGAGGGCTCGAGCTCCCACAGCCAGAGAGGGCAGGACGCGCGATTTAGCCCTCCCCAGGCTGCTGCTAACAACCCTGCATGTCTTGGGAGCTGGAAAGCTCCTTCACAACCAAAGAGATGCCAGAAAATTCACTTTGTGTTGCCTCACTCTGGAAATACGGATTCTCAGATCAAATCACCTCGAAAGAAATGGGCTGGATGGGCTCATCCAGGGACTTGGACGTGTTCAGCTCTGCAGTTTGAAGCTCAACTCCAAAAGTACGATGGGACTTCATCCAAGAACGTTAGCAGCCAAGAGGGACCCCTTTAAGAGAAAGAGCCCCTCATGCCACACTGAGGTCATGCTCGGGATATAAATGTTCTCCTGTCATTCTTCCAGTAGGCAAAGGAAAGTTTTCCCGTGCAGCAGCTCACTTGTGAACCGAAGGCTTCTCAGGGTGGGCTTTATCCCAGAACAAGCTGCTGCCTTGGGGTAAACCAGGCTGAGGCTTGTCATTTAGGATGATGACTCCACTCTCAACTGCAGCGGTAGTAATGGCTCTGCTGCAGTTACCATTATCAGCCTGCTCAGGATGCGAATCTGAGTCGTAAAGAACAGAACAGAAAACCAAGCCCGTTTCCTCAGTAAATCCTTCAGTTGCACCCTCAGCCTCCCCCATTTTCACTTTTTTTCAGGGCAAAGAGTTTTCTGTTTGCGTGGAAAAAACCCATGTATTGGGTAGTTCAGGAGGTGTCAGTAGTGCAGGGGTTTGGGAGGCCAGGTCTCCCCCATGCCCACCAAAATGCCAGCTGCCACGCTACAAGGGGAAAAGCAAGTAACCCCAAACTAGTGCTGGGGATAACTGTTTTCTTCGCAAGCTTTGGAAGATTTATGGCTGTTTGTGCTGAAGCAAGGGTGAAAGAGGAAGGTGTCCCGTATCCTCCTCACCAAGGCCTTTTGTACAGCGTGACGTCTCCGGCCGGAGAATCCTGGCAGCTTGCCATGAAAAATCAGCTTCTATTTCTGTTTCTTTTGTCTACTGACCTGACCCAAGAAATCTCTCTGCTGGCAGCATCGTACAGAGCGAAAAGAATAAAGATCTAAACATAGATGTGGTTGTTTAGCAGGGATTTCTCACTTTTCATTGTGTTTATTGAAACGCTGCGTGGGCAGCGAGGGCAGGGCCAGGCTGCCTGGGGCTGGAGCTGGCACGGTGGCAGCGGGATACAGGGAGAAGCTGGCCAAGAGTGCTGTAGGAGGCCTCAAATCTGCCCCCCTGACTTCAAACCTGACTTAGTGGGGGGAAGCGTTCTGTGCTGTTTCATCTTCCCTCATCAGGCTGGTACCTACAGCTTTTCACTCATCTTTCAGCTGCTTGAGTGGGAAATCCCCCAAAAACCCCTACAAAATCTCACACGATGTAGATATCACCGCCTGGAACTTGTTCTCCAGCAGGGTTTGCCTCTATGTGCAGCAGCTGCTGACAACAACAGGCTGCTGGGTGATGACTTTTTTCCGATGGGGTTGTCCTACCCTGGTTTTCCTGTTGAGCGGTGGCAGCGTCTCTGCAGCGAGCAGATACAGACCTTGATCACGCTTTGCTTTCTCCTTTGATCGTCAGCGGGACTGTGTGTGGGAATGAAATCATCACCCTTCATCCTCTCTTTCCACGCAGCCGTCAGTGGCATTTCTGGATACAGCTGCAGCTGGATTTTTGCAGTCTTGGCCATACAGGCTTCAGCCTGCACACTTTGGAGCTTCTCAGAGCTTCACACAAAACCAATCTGTGAGGCTTCATCTGGAGTCCTGTGTCCTGTTCTGGGCTCTCCAGTTCAAGACAGACAGGGAACTGCTGGAGAGAGGCCAGCACAGGGCTACCAAGATGCTGAGGGGATGGATCATCTGCCTGATGAGGAAAGGCTGCGGGCCCTGGGGCTCTTCAGCCTGGAGAAGAGATGACTGAGGGGAGACCTTATCAACACTTATCAGTACCTAAAGGGTGGGTGTCAGGAGGATGGAGAGGCGGAGGTGAGGGAGCCCTGACCCAGGCTGCCCAGGGAGAGTGTGGAGGCTCCTTCTCGGGAGGTTTCCAAACCCACCTGGACACGTTCCTGTGCCCCCTGAGCCAGGGGAAGCTGGAGCAGGGGCTGGGGCTGGATTATCTGTAGAGGTCCCTTCCAACCCCCCAGCATTCTTTGATTTTATGATTGTATTGCTGACTCTGAAACCATACAACAGCTCACCAGGGGCTTTTGCTGTGCTCTGTTGAAAGTCTGTTAAAACAAACCAGATTCACAGCGGGACCAAATTCCCATTTATCACAGCATCGGCCACCTTAGAGCTTGTTCTGCCTGCCAGCTGCTGTTAGACACAGCCTCTTTGTATTGCTCTGGGAGAGACGCTCAGAGCCTTAAGTCAGGGGATAAGCCAGTGTCAGGGGAGCAGCAATGCTGTTTCATCGGTCAGTGGGACAGCCCGATGTGTGCTGGGATGATGTTTGATGTCCTGCAGGCTCTGATGGCTCTGTTGGGATTTCTGTACTAGGACGGGCTGCTTAGTGCCCAGAGCGTGCTCCCCTTTTTGTGAAAACCCTCCCAACTGCTCTCATCTCCTTTCTGGTGTTTGATCCCCTGAGGTCAGTTTCCCCCCAGCGGTGCTACAGCTTTGTGCTCTTCACTTGCCGTGCTTGTGAACTTCTCAGGCGGTCGCTAAGTGTGGAGCCCAGGACGGACACACCTAGCACAGATTCGGCACGGTTTAGCACAGAGACAAGGCAGTGGCCACACCGTTCCATACCGCTGAGTTTCCTTTACCTGCTGCCTTCTGGACGTTCAAAGGCACGCTTTTATCTTCTTCTAGACGTGTTGCTCCTGCTGCCGTTATCGCTTTGTCTCCTTCTCCGTCTCCACCGCAACAGCCACTCCGCTGCCAGTCTGGAAAACCATATTCCAAGAGTTAATTACTCTGGTACTGGCAAACGTCCCGCGTGCCGCTTCCTCGCTTTGTCTGTGGACGCAGAGAGCGAATGGCAGCGTTAATTAACACTAATGCCTCTGCCCCTCTCTTGTGCTGTGTTTCTCGTTTCTTTCTCCTTTCCAACCCCAGAAAATGACAGATGGAGAGACCTCAGCAGGAAATGTCCGCTCCAGCTGGAGCAGCCGGGCGCCAGCATCTGGGACTGCTTGTCGGACAAGTCCGAGGAGAGCTCGCGCTGGCCGGGGGAAGCGCCCGGCACCTGCTCCGTCACCAACCTCATCAAAGACCTCAGCCTCAGCGACCCCCATGGCAACCCCTCGGCACCCCCCAGCAAGCGCCAGTGCCGCTCGCTCTCCTTCTCGGACGAGATGTCTGGCTGCGGGACCTCGTGGAGGCCCTTGGGCTCCAAGGTGTGGACGCCGGTGGAGAAGCGCCGCTGTTACAGCGGCGGCAGCGTGCAGCGCTACTCCAACGGCTCCGGCACCATGCAGAGGAGCTCCAGCTTCAGCCTGCCCTCGCGCTCCAACCCGCTGCCTTCGGCCGCCCTGCCGAGGAAGCCGGCGGGCGGCGGGCGCGGGGGAGAGCGGGTGGACATGCAGAGGTCCCTGTCCTGCTCGCACGACCGCTTCTGCTCCTCGGAGTACTGCCCGCCGTCGGCCAGCAGCACGCCCGCCTCCACTCCTGAGCTGAGCCGGCGCGCGGGGGGACTGGCCCGCAGCCGCTCCCAGCCCTGCGTCCTCAACGACAAGAAGGTCGGCGTGAAGCGGCGGAGGCCCGAGGAGGCTCAGGAGCAGCGGCCCTCGCTGGATCTCGCCAAGATGACGCAGGTGAGAGGTGGCGGTGCCGTCCCGGTGAGGTCGGGCTGTTCTCGGCTACAAACCCTGCAGCGCCGTGCTGGGGTCTGCGGTGTGCGGAGTAACGCGGGAGCCCTGGGGAAGTGGCTCCTTCTGTCTGGGCAGAAAACCCTTCCCTCCACCTGGGTTTCTTTAAGAAGTCCCTGAGGTTCCCTTCTGCACTGATTTTTTGCACGCTGAGTCTGTTGGGTTGATGTTTCCTCCTGGCACATGTTTCAAGCNGTCTCCCCTCAGTCATCTCTTCTCAGGGCTGAACAGCCCCGCAGCCTTTCCTCCACACACACCTTCCAGTCCCCTCAGCATCTTGGTAGCCCTGTGCTGGACTCTCCCCAGAAGTTGTCTGTCACTCTGGAACTGGGGAGCCCAGAACTAGACACAAACCAACCGCCATCACCAAGGAACTCCACAACCAGGACCCAGCCCAGGGCACGTCCCGTGGGCCATCCCCACTTTCCCTGGAGGAAAGCCAAGCCGGGTGTGGGTGCCCATGGCAGAGGGGGGATCCCGAGGCAGGGACGTGCCGCTGGGCTGGGGGCAGCAGGGCTGGAGCAGAGTGTGAAGGCAGCAAAGGCAGGAGCTGTGCAAGGGTCAGGGTTTTCATAGCTCTTCAGCTATGAAAAGCAGTTCTGGCAGGCTGCTCCCCTGCGTGGGAGGACTGGCACAGAGGGACGAGCAGGATGAGGCAAGTCCTGGTTGAGCATTCTTGCCTTTGGTGGGGCGGCCTTTTGGGGTGTGGGGCATGGTCAGAGCCCTCCCTGGGACAGGAGTGCCGTGGAGGGCCAGCCATCGCTCCTGGGCAGCAGCGGGAGACGGGGGATACACGTGCCTGAGAGACCCTACAGCTTTGGCATTCCCCAGGCTGCGTTTTATACCTCTCTAGCAACAACATTTTGAAGTTATGTCATTTTGGGATGAAAAGCTGAAACAATGGCAAGGTGTCCATGGGGCTACACGTGTCCTGGGGTGGAAATGGTGTGTGTGTAATGGCCTTCATGCTTCAAAGCAAAGGAAAGGCAAAGTGTCCAGGCTGGGCTTCCCCACAGAGCTCACGGCATTCTCTCTACAGACGGGGGAACCGACTTTAGAGAGACTAATGGCAGGGCTGGGGACCGGGCCTGGGTGCCAGGTGATGGAGCAGCGTCCAGCTCGGGCACTGCATCAGTGAAGTTTTTGCTTGTGCTGATAGCTGTGTATGTTTATGTGGCCTGAACTCCAGTACCATAATCAAAATAATTTGTCCTGAAATAAATGTTTTCTTCATACCAGGAGGGATATTTAGGCCAGGCAGGAGGGGGAGGGAGACGCTCCTGGAAGCAATTACACGGCTACATAACTGGGCTAATTAAGAAAAAGACATAAATATTAAAGGAGGGAACATACTTGGGAAAATGTTGCCTTTAACTCCTCAAGGTCCTGGGTTTGTCTCCTCTCTCTGCAATTCCCACAGCTCAGAGAGTGCAGGTGAGCCCAGATCTCTTCCCCTTCTTATTTACTCATACGGTACCAAACCAGAGAGGCTTCAGCTTTGGGCAGAAACCAAACCATGAACACGATTGTTGTTCAAATAGCAACAGTTTGTTCCAAGCCACAGCGCCAGGAAAGCCCTTCTGCTCTTCTCCAGCGCACACCAGCACTCTGCTCCATGCCCCAAAGCGGCTCAGAGCTCCGCAGGTGACCATGAGCTGTCATTTAAGTATCCCCAGTGTCTGGAGGCAGGAGAGACGTGAAGAGGACAGTTTCTGTTCTTCACTCCAAGCAAGGAGGGTTTGGGTACCAGGGGAGCTGCCTGGCATCTCTGACCACCCTCACGTCCCTTAAACATCAGCCATCCTCTCATTTCAATGCAGTTGCTTTCCAGCTTCAGGACGTGATCAGAAATGGTTTGGACTGGATTTTTCCATGAACTGGGTGGTTTCTCGAGAGCTTGTTTTCTTTTTCTGATGTGGATGCTCCTAGAAAAGTGCGAGAGATGAGCAACGTGGGCAGGAGGTGGCTCGGACCACAGCTGTGCTGGGCTTCAGCAGGAACGGGGCATTTCACCCTTTGCAACAAGCTGGGCATGTTAGGTGTGAGAAATAGAGTGTGCTAAAAGAAACCCAGAGTCTGACAGAGGTTCTGTGTGGTGGAGAGACACCAGTTTGGTTTTCCTGTCCCATCTGGTGCACTTCTTCTCCAATGGGCGCTCGGCTGTGTGGTGTCCCGGGGACTTGCATCTCCCACCTCCCCACCCGCCGCTTTCCAACCTCTCCGTGTCAGTGTTTCCTTGTCTGAGTCACCCAGGGGAAGCAGAACTGTGGGCCAGCCCTGCTGTGGGGCTGTGAGCTGCCTGGGCACGTGGCTTTCCTTCACACGGGCTCTGGGCAGCTGCAGGGCAGACCCAAGCACGTCTGTCACCCCCATGCCAGGCAGTGGCAAAGGGAGCCCTCCTTATCTCCTGCCCATTCTGTTTCCTGCCTTGTCAAGTTCTCATATGGTTGTTACTGGGAGGTTTTAATTTGTGTTAACACATTTCCTACCCTTGTTACAGACGTCTTTATAAAATGAATACGTCTCTATATATTTAATATACAGAGATCTGTGTTTGTTCAGCCTCAGCCAGATCCCCTGCAGCACTTTCCCCAAGCAGGGGTAGCCCTTGCTGGAGGTGGAGGATGGTTTTCTAGTGTTTGGAAATACAGCCTGCTGTGTAGAGAGAGGCACAAACACTTTTGTGTTGTGTGAGCTGTAGCATCACTGGCAGTAATTGACGTGAGATGGGATGAGAGAGATGGTTCCTGGCACTCTGAAGTGCTCTGCTGGGATCTGTGCACCGACAATAAGGGAAGACTTGAGGTTGTCACCTGTGCACCATTTTTGATGGCTCCACCAGGTTTTGACTTCTCTGTGAGCCTTCAAGGTGTCTGCAGTTTGAAGAGCTGCATCTGGCAGAGCAAATATTGCACTATTGACGTCTCCTGAGTTTTCTGTAACATCCAATTACTTGGGTGACCTGTAAGAGTCAGGCCCGTGAACGCTGAGGGGTCTCAGACAGCTGGCAAATGACTTCTGCTCCTCCATGAAGCTCCTTGTTAAGAATCACAGGGTCATTTAGGTTGGAAAAGACCTTTCAGCTCATCAAGTCCAACCATTAACCCACGTCTGCCACTAAAACATGTCCCTCAGCACCTCGGCCTTGACCCCATAGTGTGGCAGGTCGTGCTGGGGACTGAGAGGGGCTGCTGGAGAGCAAATAGGGCAATTGAAATACAACATGCCCTCGCATCTCCCTGGGTCCTGTGCTCATGAATTCCCCATAAACAGCAGATGGGCTGTGGAGGATGGATGAGAGGATGCTGCCAGCAGTGGTCACCAGCTTAGAGGAGGTGAGGGTGAAGCACTGGGTGTGCCTGATAAGGAAGAGCGATAGGGGAGACTTTGTGCCTGAAAGACGCCCGTTATGGGGAAGGTGCTGAGATGCTGGTGCAGAGCACAGAGGGGCTATTCACGTAGGCAGGCAGCAGCATTCATGGGGTGACTTCACTGCCCCCTCAGCAGCACGTGCCTTCACAGGAGGGAGTCATCTGCACCAGGAGCATCCTCCTGAAACGTGGGTGGGTGGTTCTTGTGGTTTTCAGGATTAGAATCAGCCTCAGCCTGGGATGGAGATCCAGAGGAGTGGGTGTGTAATGGGGATCTCCTGATGGCCAGCAGCCTGGCTGTCCTCTGCCTTGTTTTCCCTTCCAAGGTAAGGAATGATGTCAGTTTCCACGACGATCTGAAGTGAACAGCCCACCAGCTTGGAGAATGTTTCAGGCTGGTCTTGACTCTGAATATGGAGAGGTTTTAAATTGCAGGATGGGAGAAGCAAAACTCTCCTCTCTGGCCAACCCAGCTTCTACTTCAAGGGGCAAAATTCTCCACATTTTCGTGTAAGAAGATTTTCTGTTTCAGTGTTGGCAGCTTTCAGGCTTTCTGGGGAGGGCAGGAGGGGCAGCAGCGATCTCGGTCAGCATCAGCACCCACTCAAGCCCATGGCAAATATTGCCCCAGAGGTACTGACAGGAGAAGAAGTGGCAGTTTGACATTCCTAACGTGTCCCAGGAAATAGTTTGCTATTGATGTCACTTCTGAGACGGATTCCAGCCTCGGAGCCCCAGTGTTTTTAAAATAAACACAAACTGAGAGCCTGCAAAGGTCAGTTTGTGGCTTGGTGGGAAAAAAAGCCTTCAGTTCAGGATCAAAAGAAAACAGCTCAGCTCAGCTCAGAGGGTGCAGAGGACCTCGGAGGGCAGCTGCTTTTAACTTTGGTCAGACTGTCACACATGCCACCATCATTATTCATTGCCCTGCTCTAGTTTGTTACAAGTAGTTGAAAAAAACTTCAGGGCAATACTGAAAATCAGGTTCAGAATGACATTTACTCCTGGTGTGAACTGTTAATGGGGGTTTCTTACCTCCCTGTTCCTTTGACAAACAAGTCTGCCTGTTGCTGCTGTCCCTGAGGCAGGGGGTAGAGCAAGTGTCACTGGTTGAGGTTGCCCACTGGTGTGAGCCCACGTCCTCGTGCCTGTGCTGCCAGGGAGGTCTCTGGTATGCTGCGAGGAACTTCAGCCTGAACTGTTTCCATTGCTTTCAGAGATGTTTTACATCAGTTTTTCCCTGTGCTGTGCTAAAAGCTTTTTCTGGGCATCATAGATTGGCCTGGTCAAAGGGTTTTATCAGGTCCAAGGGTATATACTTTCAAGGCATAGAGGGCATTATGTTACAAGGAATGGATGCTTTGGAAGTGGTGGCACTGGCCTGGATCTCGCATGCATCAGCTCCATTCCTGCCAATGTCCTTCAAGCAGAGTTTCCCTGTCTCAGTTCTCCAAATGCAGAAATGAAGGCAGTGCATTTTTTCACCTTTCCCTGTCCATAAGCTCGGGGTGGGATGTAACTTGGATGCTTCTCACTGCAGTAAATCCTTGCTCATAGGTACCGGGTCCTGTCAGCGCACATGAGACAGATCCATCTCCCTATAAAAGGCTGACTTGTTGGTGCAGCTCTGGAGTGACCATTTCAGGCAAGGTACTTTGGTGCAGTCAGGGGCTGCTTGGAGGAGGTGATTTATTGTAGCAGGCTCTATTTTAGTTACCCAGCAGAGCTTTTAATAGCAATACTGTGTAACGCAATGACATCCATTGTTGTGGGTTTGCACTCAAAACGGTCCCATCTGCCCCAGTTAGAAATCTGTGACTCACCAAACACAATGGGCTGAAAATAAATCCAGCCATGGAAGCAGGAGTGGGCTGTGCCAAGGGACGTGGGTGTTTCTGCCATGAAATCACTTTTCCAGCATGGGCTGGGACTGCTGCGCAGGGATGAGCCCCTCCAGCCGCAGCCCTGGGCTGGGCCAGAGGGGACAAGGGCCAAAGGGCCCTGTGGTACATGGGGACTGTGCTCTGCGACCTTGCTTCTGGCTCCATGCCCCGCTCCTGGCTCCATCCCCCTGCTCCATTCTCCACTCCTGGCTTCATCCTTCATTCCAGCTCCACTTCCCTGCTCCTGGCTTTGTCCCCTACTCCTATCACTACCCCCTACTCCAGCTCCATCCCCCTGCTCTGTCTCCATCTCCCAGTCCTGGCTCTATCCCCTACTCCCATCTCCATCCCTCACTCCCATCTCCATCCCCTCTCTCCCATCTTCATCCCTCACTCCCATCTCCATCCCCTGCTCCCAGCTCCATCCCCCTGCTCTGTCTCCATCTCCCAGTCCTGGCTCTATCCCCTACTCCCATCTCCATCCCTCATCCCCATCTCCATCCCCTCTCTATCATTGTCATCCCCTGCTCCTGCTCCTCCTGCCGCAGGGGCTGGGGTTGTGGGGTTGAGGTGTTGCACCCTCCTTCCTGCTCCCAAGGGAGGACAGGCTTGGGAGCAGAAGCAGAGTTTGGCAGTATCTGTGCCCCAGACAAGATCCAGTTGTATCCCAAGCTGCACGTCTGACTGAGCTCCTGCTGTTTAACCCTCTGGTCCCCGGGCTCCTGCGCTGTGTGCCCCCAAAGAGCAGCATCCACACAGCACAGGGATTCATTCTGGAATGAATCAATGTGCTCAAAGGCAGTGACCAAAAGCAATTGTTCATGCTGATTATCAGAAGCCACCCAAAGCCCAGCAGCGAGGGAGATTCTCAGGCCTGCTGCTGCCTCCCACGGGTCAGGCGGCCGCAGCCACCTCAGGGTTTGCACTCGACGCTCGGGTTCTTCTCCCCTCAAAGGTGCTCCATCCATCACATCTTGTCCTGCCAGAGGGCTTTGGAGGCACTGGGAGGGAGGAGTGGGGTACAGGCTGTGGCTGTGGCCTCTCAGGCAGAGAAGTGGCTTTGTAGAAAATGTTTTTTTTCAATGTAAAATTGTAGTAGTGATGGTCAGAGGTTACTTGGGAGTCTCTTGCCTTGCAAAACTCCCTCCAGACGTTTCAGAGAGCAGCACTAAATGAACCAGGAGGACAGTCCACTTTTCTTTTCATACGAAGGATGCCCAGGGAAAGTCCAAAATGGGCTGGAGCAGTTCTGCAGGGCCCTTGCAGCACCCACCATTCTGGGACGCTGGGATTTTGTGCTGCTCTGTCACAGCCTGTGCACAAGGCCGGGCTCAGGAGGGCTGGGCAGCCTGGACACAAGCGAATAAATGCACAGTAATCACTCGTGAGGTCACCTCATGAGCTGCCCGTGCAAAAGGCTTTCTCCCTCTCACAGTGAAACATTCAGCGTCTGCTGGGGAAAAATATTTGTTCTTGATAGGAAATGAGGATTTCCTCAAGTCATGCTGGAGAATGAGAATGGCCTGGGAGGCTGTGCTGGCCCCGAGTCACCGAGCGTGGGATGCCGGGGCTGCTGAGCCCCAGGGAGCAGCTCTGCTCTCTGCTCCTCTGCAGAGCTGTGCCTGCTGGATTTCTCTGTGATTGCTGGGGTTTGCCTCCCCAGTATCTCCCCGGGGTTCTGTAGCACCAGACAGATTCCCCTTGGTGGGTCATTTAACAGCTTTTTCTTCAGCATTCGCAGAAGCCTGCTAAGCACCCTGTCGCTGGGGCAGCTACAGAGACACCAGCAAAACTGGGTAAAGCAGCCTCCAAAGGCACTGACAGTGCTAATGACTTCAAGCCTCCTCCTTGCTTTACTTTGGGTTGTTTGTTTAACACCGTGGTGTGAATCAGCTTGGTAGGATAATATAGATTTCCGAGCCTGCTTGTGAAAGCTGTTTTTCACACCAAACAGCAGAAAAGCAAATTATCTGCTAAAGCTGCAGACTTCCAAGGCACCATCTAAGCACTGGGGCCTGTTGTTGTTGCAAAGTGAAGATTAGGGCTCTGTAAACATTGTTGTTCATCAGCAGGTGAGAAAGGACGAGCTGGGAAGGCAGCCCCTGGGAACCAAGGCAGCGTGGGGAGCCCACAGAGCCACCCTCTCTGTTTAAACCTCATCCCACTGCCCTCTGCCCGCGGCTCCAGCCTGGCCAGGGCCCTCTGCAGAGCCTTCCTGCCCTCAAGCAGGTCTGCTCAGCTTTGTGTCATCTGCAGAGTTACTGGGGTTGCAGGATTGAGCGGGGAGTGCTGACCCAGAGCGATGCAGGGGTGTGTGTGTGTGAGCCTGGCCTGGGTAACAGCACGTGCTATAATGAAGCTCTGCAGAGCTTTAAAGCCAAAGGAAACCCCTTTCCCAGTCCCAGGCACTTGTCTGTGCTCCTTGGCTGCACAGGGCAGTGCTCTGCATCACACAGATGCTGGGTGGGATTTGCTGTGATGCACACGACCCAGGTGGCAGATAACAAAGGTGTTTCATAGGAGGTATTTGCCCCAGAAAGTGATTTAAACCCAGGCCAGGCAGAAAAGCCTCCTGTGGGGTGTCTGGGCTGTGGTGGCTGGCAGAGGCCCATTGTCCCTGCACAGAGCAGCTCTGCTTGCTGCCCCCTTCCCCCTTTCCTTCTGGCATCAGGTTATTTTCAGCTCTGTGAAGCAACTGTGGCCCAGTGTGCTGAGGGGGGGTGCTGACAGCTTGGCAGGTAGGGCCCGTGGTGCTGACAGCCTGTGGCATGACACCTTCCCCAGGAAAACAGCAGCGATCCCCCGGCAAGGTGGAGGGGGGGGAAAAAAGGGAGTTTGTGCAGAAGCTGTGGTATGGCAGGCCTGCTGGGGTTCATTCCAGCACATCCTCTGTGCTTGCAGGGATGTGTTCTGGGGAGAAGCTCGCAGCTGGGTGTTTTATGAGGGGAAGAGTGACATGAAGAAATGCTGCTGAGGGATTTCTCACCTTGCTGCCAGCCCCCAGTCCCCAGCCCTCGTGAGGACACAGGCTCAAGGGGAGGAAAACCCTGTGGAAAAGGATGGATGTGAGGGGTGAGTCAGCTCCTGCAGCCTTCCCAGCTTTTACCCTTGGGACACACACGGTGCCTGAGCTGATCACCACCACGCCAGAAGGGCTTTAGTTCATTCCAAGTAGCCAAAGGCCTCTTATTTGTATTTTCAGATGGTGTTTCAGGTGCTTGCTTTATCAATGTCTCAGTTTCCTCCTCTCCCTGAGGGACTGCCCAGTGTGTTGGATTGCTGAGGCACTGGGGAGAGCTGGGGGAAGAAAAGCCAACACCTAAATGGTCAGAAATGGGTTACTGTGGTTGCGAGTTAAAGGTGTTTTGGGTGGAAGGTTCATGACAGATGCTGACTGGGTGAAGTCAGGATGGCCAGAAGCATTCCCAGATCTGGTTTCCCTGACACAAACAGCATTTGGGATCCCCAGATTCCCCTTTTGGTCTGGCGCTGAAGGACGGGCTTGGAGGGGACCCGGAGCTGCCTGGCCATGGGGAACAAGTGCTGCATTGTGCCACCAAAACTGCTCCTTGGCTGGGATCAATAGAGGACTTGACTGCCCGTTTTTGCCAGCTCAGCACTTCAGCACGTGCTAAATTGACCCAGTGACTAAAAATCAGAGTAAAAACCCCCAGGTGGGTTGAAAACAGATGCTGCATTGATGGGGGAGGCTGCCCCAGCGCTGCTCTGCGGCCGTGCTGCCTCGCTCATCACCATCCTGGGGTGGGAGTCTGCCCCAAAGTGTTCATCCCCACACCTTTGCCACGGGAAGGTGACCTGTGGGACGTCACAGCAGCCGGGGGCTGTGAGCACTTGGCTACGGAGCCTTCCTGGGCTGCTGCAGCATGGACAGGCTGCTCCATCCTCCTGCACAGAAAGGACTGATAGCATCTGCTGATCAGTCACCACATACTTGGTGATCAACAGCGCTGAGTCGAGTTGGAGGCTTGTGGCCAGTGGGGTTCCACGGGGGCTGGTTCTGGGGCTGGTCTTACTCATCAACAACCTGGTTGAGGGGACAGCAAGTTGCCTGATGGCACCTGATGGGAGCACTGGCTGATTCGCCAGAGTCTGTGCTGCCAGTCAGCGGGATCTCAACTGGCTTGAGAGTTGGGCACAGAGGAACTTCATGAGCTTCAACAAGTGCAGAGTCTTGCAGCTGGGGAGGAACAACCCCCTGCACCAGGACAGGCTGCACAGGCCAGTGCTATCCTGGGGCACATTAAGAAGAGTGTGGGCAGCAGATGGAGGGAGTTTGTTCCCCTTTTCTGCCCTGGTGAGGCCTTGTCCGGAGTCCTGTGTCCAGTTCTGGCTCCCCAGCTCAAGAGGGACAGGGAACTGTTGGAGAGAGGCCAGTGCAGGGACACCAAGATGAGCAGGGCACTGGAACATCTTCCATATGAGGAAAGGCTGCGGGAGCTGGGGCTGTTTAGTCTGGAGAAGGCTGAGGAGAAACCTCATCAACACAGGCACCTAAAGGGTGGGTGTCAGGAGGATGGAGAGATACTTTTTCCTTTGTTGCCCAGTGACAGAACAAGGGGTAACAGGCACAAACTGGAACAGAGGAAGTTCCACTGGAACATGAGGAGAAACTCCTTTGGTGCTGAGGTGAGGGAGCCCTGGCCCAGGCTGCTCAGGGAGGGTGTGGAGGCTCCTTCTCAGGAGGTTCCCAAACCCACCTGGACACGTTCCTGTGCCCCCTGAGCCAGGGGAACCTGCTTTAGCAGGGGTTGGCCTGGATGAGCTCTGCAGGGCCCTTCCAGCCCTGCATTGTGGGACTCTGTGATTACCTGGAATGACTCAAGGCTGTAAGTGGAAAGTGCTGGGTTGTTACCCGTGTGGATTTGAGCAGGGAAAAGCCTGTTGGCTTCAGTATCTTGCCAAAGTCCAGTAAAATGCAAAATTTCCCTGCAAGTCAAGTACCTTCCTGGCTGTTCTTTGAGATGGAGTCCCAGCTTGGAAACACTTCTCCTTTGGATGGGAAGAGCGTGCCATGGACCTGTTCAGTTGCTCTCCAGGGTGCATCCTCCTTCATTCACCATTACAGGCATCACCCATCTCCTTCTCAGATGTGCTGCAGAGCATCTTCCCTGCTGGCAGGAGGCTCTGGGCCACCCGCAGCAGCCCGGCATGCCCGTGCCTGGGTACCGAGCCCAGGGAAGCGCCGGGGCCAGGAGATGAGCTCGATTAGCAACAGGAGAGAAATTCACCTTCTCACAAGTGCCAAGGTTTTGTTTGTAGAAGGGATTTGCACTTCTGAGAGGGCTGTTGACTTTCAGGAGTCTTAGGCTTTCAAGTGCCTAAATCACTGTTGGAAATATGCTTGCAAATATTCTTTAAGTGCTTAGAAAATATTTCTGCCGTGTCCTCGGGCTCTCTCCAGGCTCGGTGGTAATTAGGAGTTGTCCATTAACCACGGGGTGTGCAGATCCCTGCTTGAAGCCGTTAGGCACGCAACACCTGAGGAGGGTGACGTGGGGACTGGGTGCAGCTGCGTTTGTAAAGGACAAAGGCCCGTGTTTATTCACGTGGGCTTGAGGCTTGTGGGTTTTTGGAAGGTTTCAGAGCCTGAAGGCCGTGTGAAATGTAGCCTCCTCCAGTCCTGGCAGTGGCCAGCTCCTCCTCGGGCAGCAGGAACTTCTCCATTCAGGCTCCTGCAGCGACTCATTTCACTGTGGTGCCTCGTTGTAGCTCGGGGGGGTACAGATTCAGCACAAGTACCTCTGACATCTTCAGAAAGGGCATGTGGGGTAGGTGGGGCTGTGGGCAGCATCCCTCAGGGGGTATGGAAAGGGCAGACTTGGCTTGACTTACGTTGAAAACACTCGTGTTTCAGGTGAGCAGCTCTGTGCTGCCTTACCTGTGTGACGGGGAGCTGCGTGGGCTGGAGGTGGTGATGGACCCCCGCAGACCAGGGTGGGAGTGTGTGTGGTGCCGTTGCCCATCGCAGGACCGAGACCTGCCGTGGATGGGCAGCTGGGGGTTCACAGCGTTTGCGTTCTGCCGGAACGGGGGCAGCTCGCAGGTCTGGGGTTGGAGGGGGCTCTGGGCTCATGGGGATGAGCTCAGCTCCGGGTCTGCCCCCTGTCCCTGTCCCCACCTCAGCAGCCTCTTTCCCCTTTGCCTTTGCAGAACCGCCAGACGTTCAACAGCCTGACGTGCCTCAGCGGCGCGGCCCAGACGCGGCCAGGCCCCCAGCCGTGGCCCACGGCCCCCCGCACGCCGGAGGTGATGCCGGGCAGGACCCCCGCCTGCACCCCGGTGCCCGAGCCCTCGGTCTCACAGGCGGGTGAGCGCCGGGCCAGCAGGGACGAGCTGTCCGGCGAGGAGGAGGAGGAGGGCGGTGGGAAGGAGGAGGATGGGGCGGCGTGGCACAGCGGCGGGACGGGCGCCGACAGCCCCTTCCAGCTGGATGGTGAGATCGACATCGAGCAGATCGAGAACAACTGAGGAGGGAGCGGGTGCTCTGGCCCACGGGGTCGGGGGGCTGCCAGCAGAGACGGGGTGGGGGGCTCCCCGCTGCCAGCGCCGGGCTGTGGGGGTCCTGCCACCGCTCTCCTCCTGCCAGCCGGAGGGGATGAAGCAGCTTTGCCAAAATTTCATCAGGTATTTAGAGCAATTTGTGTGAGTGTGTGTGTAAACCTTGAAATCTTTTGTAACTACTGTAGCCAGACATCAGCTGGGCGGAGGAAATGGCCGGGGAGACTGGGCACGGGGATGGCCAAAAGCTCATCTTGAGTGAGTAAATGGCTTTTGCCAACACAGGGTTGGAGCTGATGGGGCCGGCCACGCTCTGCGGGGCTGGCCACACTCTCCTGAAGCTAGCCACGGTCTCCTGGGGCTGGCCACGCTCCCCAGGGCTGGCCACACACTCCCAGAGCCCACCTGCATTTGTTCAGGAAGGGATGCAGGAAGAGAAACCAGCACCCATGGGCCTGGAGAAGCAGAGGAGACCCACACTGTGGGGATTTGGAAGCCGAGCACTGGCTGGTGGCTGCGGGGGCGGCTCTGGCTGCATCCCCTGCAGCCCTGGCACCCCCTCGCCCCCCTCGTCCCAGGCAGTGCTGGGAGAAGGCAATCACAACTGAAGTGTTTTGCTTAAAATTCAATAGTGGTAAGAGCTGGATTTTTACTGTTTGTTTCAGTGATTTTTCCTTTTCCTGCTGAGGAATTATAGGGAGCCCAGGCCTGCCCAGCCCCAGCAGCACTGCCCCAGGATGCTCAGATGCCTTTCTTCCCTCCTCTTCTTCCCCCCCAGTCCCCTCTCTCAAACCCACGGGGACAAAGCGCCGGTCAGGCTCGCTGCCTCCCTCCCTTGGGTTCCCCACAGCCAGTGTTGAGCAGGGCTGCCCCGTTTCCCCCCTACCCGTGGCCGTGCCCTCCGTGCTACCTGCGGTGCGGCTGCCACCCTCTGCTTCTGGCTCTGTCTCACTGTGAAGGGGCCGCTTGCCCGGGGCACGCCGTGGGGTTACTTGACAAAGTCAGCTGGAGAAAGGCTGAAAATCCAGGTAGCAGCACTGAAAGCTTTTTGTTTTCCTCTTCCTGTGCCTTTTTTTTTAAGCACAGATCAAGTGGTGACCATGATGTTTGTATGATGTGAGTTCTCTCTGGTAAGAAGCTGTCCACTTGCTAACAGGTTTAGAAGGACACATCTGATTTTTTTTCCTCCCTCTGTTTTCGTTTAGTTCTTTCCTCTGCTGGGTTGTTTAAAGCTGTAGGAAAGCTGTGTGAGCGGCTCCCAGCATCTCCTGCAGGTTCCTTCAAGCTCAGGGTTTTACTCCCCGAGCTCTGCAAAAGCGAGAAAGGGAAAGGAAAGGGTGATGGGTTGCTGACAGGAGCTGAAGAGGTGACGCTTTTAACGGGGTCTGGCACCCACGTTGGTAAAGCTGTTGCTCAGAAGGGGCTGCGAGCTGCCCGATGCAGGTTTTGTTCATCGTTTCTGGTTGTGTTTGTGCACTTTTGCCTGCGGTGGTTCGGGGCGTGTGGCATCCCCCATCGCAGTGGAACCCATCAGCTGTTATATAGCTTTCTCCCTGGCCTGGCACCGCACGGCCTCTGCTTGCGGCACTGCCCACACCCACTGCCTCCAGGCTGGGTGCTGCCAGGCAGGGCCAGCCCCACGGATCTGGGGAAGGGCTGACAGGGATGTCTTTTCATTTTGGGGAACCTTCCAACTCTTTTGATGCATCACTGAAAAGAAAACACCTCCCGGTTTCATTTGTAGACCCTCGGGTCTGTGCCCTGTGCAGTGCTCAGCTTTGTCTTCCTGATCTGGAACCCCCTCCCATTGCTGATGCCCCCCAGCTCTTGGGGCACACGGCTCCTCAGCTGCCAGCTCCCACTGACCCAAACTGGGGCGGGGGAGATTCACCCCCATCCCTGCCCGGCTGCTGCCGCAGAGCTCCAGCTGGGCTCTCGCATGTGCATCACAGGGGCTGTAATTCCTTCCTAAGGGCTTCTGTTTTCTTTCCAAGGGCTGCTACCGGTGCCATGCTGCCCCCCACACCACCCCCCCCCCGGTAGGAAGGTGAGCGGTGGCTCCCCCTGCCCAGCTGCCCTCAGCGTAGCCGGAGCGTTCCGTTTACATACAGCACAACCCGTTTGCCTTACTAAAGACGCTTCTGCAACGAGTCATGGCCTTACCCTGGGCACGGCTGCGTGGGCACAGGCTGCAGGTAGCGACGGCTCCGAGGCCACGGTGGGCTCCCCTGGGGTGTTTCCTCCTTGGCTTTGTATGATTTCATGTACTTAACTCTCAGTTTAAGAAAGCCTTACTTTTAAAGTTCTTTTCTCTCTCTCTCTC
>WBNH01009090.1:103910-138091 GCA_013401255.1 Urocolius indicus | reverse complement strand
GCACATCATACAATTGGGACTTTCGCGGTTTGCCCATTGCAATCGCTAAAATTAGTCTTGTAATTCTTCAGCTGTCACTCCCCCGTTTTGCAAACCTGCTTACAGAGTGAGGACACACAAGATGTACGTCACCACTTTCTGTGTTTGGCTTCCCGGCAGAACCGCTCTCCGGGCAGAAGCGGGGCCAACACTGGCAGGGGGCGCAGGGGTACGGCCGGAGAGCGCCCGCCCGTCGGGGAGCCGGGGCGGGGGCGCGGCGCGCAGGGGGGAGCCTCTGGAGTCCCGCCCGTCCCCGCTCGCCCGCCCCGGGGAGGCGGCCGAAGCCCCGGCGAGGCAGGGCGGGCAGGGCAGGGGAGGGCGAGGCGCTACCTGCCCCGCCGGGACGGCCCTGCCCGCGCCGTTCACAAGCGCTCGCTGCGGAGCCGCTCTGCCCCGGCGCAGCGAGAAGCGGCGCAGCAACAGCCCCGCGGCCCCGCCTGGCCCATGGCGCAGCCGCGGCGCCCCGCGGGCGGCTGCTCCCGCCGCAGCACCGACTGCCTGGAGCGGCCGCTGCGGAGCCTCTTCCGAGGGCTGGGGAGCGCCGTGGCCGCCCGCCCCTGGCCGTTCCTGCTGCTGCCGCTGCTGCTGTCGGGCGGGCTGGGCGCCGGCTTCGCGTTCCTGCCGCGGCGGCAGGCCGACGACATCGAGGAGCAGTTCACGCCGACGGGGGGGCCCGCCAAGGCCGAGCGCGACTTCGTGCGGCTGCACTTCCCCGCCGACGGCTCGGAGCGCTTCTCCGCCCCGCGGCTGCCCACCGAGGGCGCCTACGCCGCGCTCATCGCCGTGGCGGCGGACGACGGCTCGGTGCTGGAGTCGCCGGCCTGGCCCGACGTGCTGCGGCTGGACCGGGCGGTTCGCGACCGCGGCTACGAACGGGTCTGCGCCCGCGGCGCCGGCGGCTGCGTCGGCGCCAACCCGCTGCTGGGCGACGCGGCGCCGGCCCGGGACAACCTCACCTTCCCCGTCAGCCGCGGCGTGTTCCTGGGGGCCGCGCTGGGCGGCGCGCGGACGGGCGACCGCGGGCGGCTGCTGTCGGCGCGGGCGCTCAAGCTGCTCTACTACCTGCGGGAGGACGGCTCCGCGGCGGCGGAGAGCCGGCGCTGGCTGGAGAGCTTCCTGCGGGACGTGCCCTCGGAGCTGGCCGCCTTGGGCTTCACGTCCGTCCAGGTAACGCGGCGGCCGCCGAGGGGCCGAGCCCGGGCTGCCCCGGCAGCGGAGGGGAACGGCCGGGGCTGCTGGGCATCGCCGGTCCGTGTGCCCGAAGAGCGGGAGAAGCAGGAGGAGAGGGGCTTCACCTTTTCTTTCCTTGCTGCTTTCACAACAGGTGACTTACTTTACCTCGCTGTCCAGACAACAGGAGTTTGAAGGAAATGCCAAGAGCGTCATCCCGCTCTTCTCCATAACCTATTTCTTGACAATAACCTTCTCGGTCGTCTCCTGCCTAAGGTAAAACGGCTTCGAAACTGTGGATCAACGAGAAGGGGCCTGAGCGCCTCTTTACCTTGCCTAAATTGGTTTCTGTGCTTGTGGAGTTGAAATGCCTGAAGTCTTGCAGGCTTTATGACACCCCTGAATTGGGAGGAGGGAAGGAATAAGTGATGCTGTTGCTAAGGTTATTTGACTAGTTTCTTGCTTCACTGGGAGCTTCTGACCTCATCCTGCCCACAAGATATTGATTCTTTGTAAAGATGAGTTAAAAAGAGGAAGGAAGCAGCGGAGGGAGGAGAAAGTGTAGCATGTTAAGATCTGTTTGCACCTTTTCTCTGTCACCTGCTCAGTGACGGTTTGCACGGATGAGCAGTAGTTTCATAGATTACTGCAAGTCTGGGTACAGCTTTAGGTGTTCTGTTTGCTAGTAGAGCCTGAGCCTCACCTGCTGTCCATAGAGAACTTAGCCTGCTTGATCTTTGTGCTGGTGGAAAGTGAACCATTGTGTGACAGCAGAGGGCGATATTTGTTTGCTGCCCTAGGGAAAGAAAGTTCGGCTCAGAGGGTGGGCTTATTGGTTTAGCACTTGCATCAGGCATTGTGGCCATTAGGCTGTACAGCTTCTGGGTATCAGCTGTCTCATGGACGCTCCTTCCTGAGGGCAGACAGAGCAAGGGCAGTTCCCCCAACACACAGTTCTTGCCTTGGAAGTGAGAGGTTCTCTTCGAGTTCAGAAACAGTCTGCAGCCGGTGAAGAGGCAGTTTTTACCCTCACTGAAATGCTGCACCAGGAACCTCTGTAAAAGGAAGGAGCTGCTAAGAATTTGTCATTTTTTGGGTCACCCTAAATGTAGCCTCTCACTGGTAGAGCTCACGGATCTTCATTTGGCCAGCTCTCCTGTTAGTACTGCAGCAGTACACATCTTGACCCTTAGGCATATATAATTGGCCAGCAGAAAGAATGTCTTTGACACTTCCTATATAAATAAATCTTGTCTGATGCTGACACCTGGGAGCTCTCCCAGCAAGCATCAGCTTCCAACAAGAGTTCCCTGGACAGAGAGAATGTTGTTGGCATCTGTGCACTTGTCATGCCAAACACCTTGGTGAAATGTGTGTTGTGTAACTCAGACATTTCTTATTAAAATCTTTTCAGACTGAGCTGTATAAGAAATAACGTCTGGCTTGCGTGCTGTGGAGTGCTTTCTGCTGGTTTAGCTGTGTTAAGCAGCTTTGGATTGATGCTCTTCTGTGGAGTGCCATTTGTGGTCACCGTAGCAAACGCACCATTTCTCATTCTAGGTAAGTAGAAAATGTGAGCTAGGGTCAGATACAGAGAGAACGGTGGAGTTAGAACAGCCTGATGGTGTTAGTGAGCAACAGACCACACAGGGTTCTGTGCTGCTGTGGATGGTGCAGGTGCTTGGAGCTGCAGCCTTCTGTGAGCTCCTCCAGGCAGGTAAGCACATGATGCCTGCTCTAGTTCCACGGCTACAGGATGAGAACTCTAAACAAGAGGTTGGTAAGGTTAGCACTTCTGGCATTGTCCTAGCACCCATGATAACTTAGCCATGCTCACTACTCATTTGTTTAACTAGTGATAGTACCTGAGGTGAGCTCAGCCGGGTTCTGTTGCTGACTCTGGTGGGTGATATATGCGAGTGCATCGGTATAGATGTGAAGATAAATGGATAACAAGTCATGAATAAATGCTCTCACATCAACTGGAGACAAGTGGAGAGTAAACAACATTGTAAAACTGAACCATTGGAAAGCTGTGGTCAGTGTTCTCCCATGTGACAGCAACTGTTCTCCCTGTCTGCTGAAGGCAGAGCAAGAAATGAAGGGTCCAGTTTGCGGCAGTGATGAGGAAGAGATTCCAGAGATAATGGAGAACACTTCCAGTGATAAGGATAGTTGAGCATCAGCATAAGCAAAGTATTTCAGTGTAGGTAATCTACACCACTGGACACCTGGACAGCAGATGTGACACTTGTCAGTGGTACAATAGGTGTTCTCTGTCCTTCAGCAGAGAAGGGTGAGGGATTGTCAGGGTTTAAACCCAGCTGGCAAAAACCGAGCCACACTGCTGCTTACTCACTCCTCCTCACCTCAGCAGAATGGGGAGAAGAATGAGGAGAAGGTAAAACTGTGTGGGTTGAGATAGGGACAATTTAACAGACCAAGCACAAGGAGAGAAGAAATAGCCATAACAACAGCAAGGGAGTACAGAGAGTGATACCCTGTATAACTGCTCACCACCCAGAGCCTGGTGCTGTCGCAACACAGCAGCCACAGTTTCCCCAGCCAGCTCCCCACAGCAGCATGGGAGTGACAGCCCAGCCGTGGGATGGGACAGCCTGAACGTGGGACAGCCTGAACATGGGACAGGACAGCCATGGGACGGGACACCCTGAACAGTGTTGCTAAAGACAGCCTGGCCAAGAGATGGCCTGGTCATAGCCCCTTGCAGCACCTGATGAAAACTAAACCTATCCCAGCCCAACCCAGCACAGGGACGAACAACCCGTCAGGTCACCAGGAGTTTCTGAAGCACAGTAAGTTCAGGCACATGCAAAGGATCTGGTTTCCTGTATCTGTTTAACTCACATCAGCCCTAAAGCCATGTTAACAGCCCGACTTTCCTCTTCAGAATTGTCTGCAGACTTGGATGTGATGAGTTGTGTGCTCTTGTTGGGTGTCAGTGGAAGCTGCCATTGGCCTGGCAGCGTTAACTTTTTCTCCTCTTGCAGGAGTTGGGGTCGATGACATGTTCATCATGATTGCTTCCTGGGAGCAGAGTGCAAGAAAGAAAGGGAAATCCGACGCTGGAGCTCTGCTGGCTGAGACTTACGCAGAAGCAGCACTTTCTGTGACCATCACCACTCTCACAGACGTTTTGGCCTTCTTTGTTGGCACCTGGACTCCTTTTCAGTCCGTGAGATCATTCTGCCTCTATACGGGCACTGCTTTTATCTTCTGCTACGTGTATACCTTGACCTTCTTTGGGGCTGTTATCGTACTGAATCACAAGAGAGAGCAAGGGAACCGACACTGGCTAACGTGTATGCCTGTGGGGGCAGGTGCAGGTCAGGCTGGGAAGTCCTGCTTGTACAACGCTTGCTGTCTAGGCAGCTGTTCCGGGCAGGATCTCACACAACAGCCAGAAGGCGAACATCCCATGAGCGTGTTCTTTAAGAAGTACTATGGTCCCTTCTTCACAAATAAGTGGGTCAAGCTGCTTGTGGTGGTGCTGTACGGAGCATATTTGGGTGGCAGCGTTTATGGATGTACTCAGATCAGGGAAGGCATCGACCTTCGAAACCTGGCGAGTGACGACTCCTACGTTATTCCCTACTATGACGACGACGACAAATACTTCTCGACGTACGGGCCCAGGGTCATGGTTGTCATTACTGAACGTGTAGATTACTGGAACGAGACCGTTCGTCTTGGCCTTGAGAACTGCACACAGAACCTGGAGGGCATCTCCTATGTAGATAAGAACCTCTCAGAGTCATGGCTGAGAGTATACACAAGTCTTGCAAACAGTGGCTTGATAGATATAAGCACCAAGACTCTTTTCATCAGTAACTTACCCGTACTGTTCCAAATGGTTCCCAGTTTTGCCTTGGACATTAATGTGACTGAGGATAAAATAGAAGCTTCACGCTTCTTCATCCAGACGGTGAACGTGACCTCTGCCGTTGATGAGAAGAACCTGCTCAATGAGTTGAGAGAGAGAGCCCAGCAGTGCAGCCTTCCACTCATGGTGTACAACCCAGCGTTCATCTACTACGACCAGTACCTGGTCATCGTGCAGAACACCATTCAGAACGTGGTCGTTGCTGCCGGGGCGATGCTCGTCGTCTCCCTTCTGCTTATTCCCAACCCCTTGTGTTGCTTGTGGGTCACCTTTGCTATTGCTTCCGTTATAGTTGGTGTTGCTGGTTTCATGACGTTTTGGAACGTGAACCTGGATTCCATCTCCATGATCAACCTGGTCATTTGCATCGGCTTCTCAGTAGATTTTTCTGCTCACATTTCCTACGCCTTCGTGACGAGTGGAGAGTCATCAGCCAACGGAAGGGCGATCGAAGCCCTGTCCCTGCTTGGATACCCAGTGCTGCAAGGTGCAGTTTCTACCATCCTAGGAGTAGTTGTCCTGGCTGCAGCAAAAGCCTACATCTTCAGGACCTTTTTCAAGATCATGTTCCTTGTTGTTTTGTTTGGGGCTCTTCACGGTCTGGTTTTTATTCCAGTGTTTTTAACCTATTTTGGAAACTTTGGCAGGTCACCCCACAATACCAGCCCTAAAAATCTAGAGCTTAGGTTTAGAAATGAGAAAGATTGTCCATGACTGTGTTAAATGTAATGTATATGTACTGTGTGTAGGTTAAAGTGCAGTGATTTTCAGGGAACACAAACAATGGAGAAAATGAAGGACTGAAAATCAAATGCATTAGGGAAGCAAAAGCTTCAAAATGTCCAGGCAAGACAAACAACAGAAGAAGGAACTCCAATGCACAGAATGGATTTGCATTTCTCATTTGTCTGTGTGCCTGACTGCTGCCTTACTCTTGTTAAATATTTACTTTTGTGAACTTGTATTAAATGATGTATTAAATTGATTACTAACACTGACCACTGCATCAGCTTCGTGGACAATGTTATGGGTTTGCCAGGCAATGTACACAGGAGGGAAGAGGAACTCCCACTGGTTTGTTATTTCCTGCCTTTTCACCTTGATGGTCTAACTCAGCCCAACATGGAGCCTGAAGGGAGTTTTCCTCCAAGAGGTTCAAACCTTGAGATTTTGTAGAGATTTGAGGAGGTCACAGCTGCCTCAGGATGCAGCAACTCATAAGCCTTCAGGAGACAAAGTGTGCTTAGGCTACTAGTGCAGCACGAGAAACCATTAGGGAAGACAAACTTTTCAAATCCTTTGGTTCTTGGTGTTGTTTTCTCACTAAAATCATACACCACGTAGCATTAAGATGATTGTCTGTAGCCAGCAGGTTAAGGGAGGTGATTCTTCCCCCTCTGTTTATGCGAGAACCCACCAAAAGCTGTTATTAACCAACCTGCCATAAAAAAAATGAACTAAACCCCAGAACTTCTCAAAACAGGTTAATTCTGTGCACACCCTCTCAGATTAGAAAAAGTGCCAGAGACCAAATGGAGTTTACCTGAAACTTCCCTATGAATGTATGAATGCTGCTTTATGGCAGTTGCTCAGACACGACGATGGATGAAAATAAAACCTCGTGAGAGATGCTCTGAAAAATAACAACTAGAGTCATCACAGTATGTCACAGAGCCTCTTAGAAAAGAAAAATCAAGCATGAAGATTTTTTTTGGAGAGTATTCAGTATGCATAAAACAAGAAGTGCACTCCAGCTGATGTGTCTTGCCATACCTGCTTTTATCCCTAGCTCCTCCAGCAATAGGTTATTTTAGTCGGTGGAGATAAACAAAACCCACCAATCACTCTATCACCCACCACCCTACCTACAACAGCTTGACAGTTCTTACATGAAATTGTTTGCAAAAGATATCCTGAACTTTCCTGCAAATTTCTATGTCCAAAGAATGTTATTTTTCCTTCTCATCCATTTTTCTTTGGAACCTTCCTACCCAGAAAGATGCTCACACCAAACCGGGGTGTTGTGTGTCACCACTAGGGCAGCTGAATATTCTACTCTGAAAGCAGCTCTGTAGCAATGGGCAAATCTTTAAAGTTACAGACCCTGCAAAGGTCCAGAGTTGAAAAGCAAGTTTTGTTCCCAGGAAATCTTGAAAGAGTGGTCTGAGACTGAAAACCAATATCAAGTCAAAACACAGGGCTACTGCAGCCTATATAGCACATCACTGAACCTCAGTAGTACAGCCAGCAGCATTCCATTTCCAGGACAGGGCACTATCCACAAAGGTGGGTCTAAGAAAAAAAATACAAGGCCAAAAAAAACCCCAACCCCATGCACCACAACCCCACCTTCTCCCATTAAATGTTTCAAAGTCTGTATAAGTGCTTTTCTTATGGCATATGATACAGCCATTTCTGCACCACTGAAGCTGCTGAAGGAGCAGGTGATGCTCTCACCCTGGCCAACACCAGAGGAAAGCATCTTAACAGAAGGAACAGAAGTCATGCTCTTGGAGAAAGGCGATGGGAATCTACAGCTGAGGGAAGTAGCACAAGTGGCCAAGTGAAAGTGAGTACTCTCACCTCTCGCTGTTCTTTGACCACTCACGTTTTAGAAGCAAAAACAGCTCTGCTTGCTTCTAGGAAAGGTTTCCGAGCAGATCAAGAGAGCAGACAGCTAGCAGTGGCTTCATTGCTCTGTGTTCACAGCCAGCTTAAGGGATCAAGATTTAGAAAGCTATTGTGACATTCTGACTCAGGTCATCACACAGGAGGAAGCAGCCAGAAAGAGCAGGCCACATTTTTCAATGGGGGTTTGCATCTTCCTTGTATTAAGCTTGATGGCAGAATTCTAACGAGTCATCCTCAGGAGCACAGAGAATCACACCTAAGCTCCAAGTTGTATTTTTGCCACCATGCTCGAGACCATTTTAGAACTACTTAAACAGTACATCAAGGCACCTAGCTCTCCCCTTTACAACAACATGAGCCTATGCACTTAAAGGGAATCAAGGTGCTTCTCACCCTCTGTTTAGGAAGCTGCCTTTGTGCTCTCCTGTCTCTGCCCAATGATTATGTGAGGAGGGATTTCAGTTCCTAGATGCATAACAACACCAGGTCAAACATAATGCTTAAATCAACACTTTCCTTTGAAACACACCAGGTGCCACATGCACGTGAGGTCCAGGTATGACAGTAAACTCTCCAGTAACAACTCTGCTGTTGAGCAGAAAGCAGACACTTCTTACACTTGGTGGCTCATCTCTAACAATCTTCTTTCATGACCCAGTAAGATATCACCTATTTTTTGGGGTGGAGGGGGAGACTGTACTCACTTTTTTTGCATATAGTAAGATGCTTTTGAATAAGAAAAATATGTTAGACATGAAGGACTTACCCCCTAAATGAGACCATTCAATATAGATTTTAGTGACTTCACTAGTGAAAAGTTTTGCTTTGTTTTTAAATGCAGATTCACATTATTTAGCTGGAAAAGCTGCTATTCAAGTCCCACTGCTGAATCAGCAACTGAAAAAAAGGTCTGAGCTTCTAGGGAGAACGTTCCCCAGAAATCTAAGTAGAGAGAGTGCAATTTGCCATCATTCTTCAATTTATTTACAAGTTTAAATGCTTTATACACCTCAATTTACATAGTAGGGAACTTGGCATTACATTGTATAGCAATTTACAGTGAATAAAAAGAAAACCAGTATGGATAAGTAAAATTAACTTTTATTACTCCAAAAAAAAATGGATGTCAAATATGCAATATATTTGTTTCTGTTGGCCTAGTCCTAAAATACATGTACAACTTATAACTAATCAGCCTAGACATTTGGTATACTGGTTGATAACATTTGGAAGTTCTCCCACACTGCACTGGGATGTCACTACGGTAAGCTGACAAAAACCAGGCAAATAGAAAGTTATCCTGGTTCTGAAAGAAAAAGAAGAAAAACCTGCATGTGCTTTTACTAAGAAACTAAGTTATAATCAAGCATCACACTCAGAAAATTCTAAAATACTGTGTTACTTCTAGTTTTAAATGTAGCTACCAATTTCCATTCACGTTTATTGGCACCAGCCCAACTATTCTCATCTCCAAAATCGGTAACCTTCAACATTAAATAAAGGCCCTGTCTGCAATGGAAGTTTATAGTCCCAAGATTCTGCCATTAATTGTGCAGAAATATTATGATCAAGGTGTGTTATTCCTAAAAAAACAGTCCCATGAGATCAGAATACTGCTAGCAATCACTCCCACTTGATTGGAAGCTACTTCTATTTCCAAAACCTTTTTCTTACCATTTTAGAATTTCCGGAGGCTCATGTAAGGGTTGAAAGAAAAGGGTTTATTTCCCTGCTTCTACTGTAGAACAGAACTGGGAATGTTATTGGAAAAAAAAAAACCCCACATGCTTCAAACATATTCTCAACTACTCTTCAGTGAACAATATTGCCCCTTCTAAAGAAATTACCTGGTGGGTTATCAAAGGCCCATACATAGTATTAGCAGAAACTGGTTCTGTAGAATCTCCAGCAGTGTAAAAGCACTGTCATCAAAGCACCGTTGTCCCTCTAATGCAGTAGTTTAAAAAACTCTTAAGAATCTTGTCAGCAGCACATCAGAGGTCACACAGGTACTTCTCTTATCCCTGTCATGGTTCTGCCCAAAGCATGGTCCACAGAGGCTTAGACATGTACAGCCAGTTGGTGTTGCATTAAAATTGCTCTCCCACACATACGTGTGTACTTGAACCCCCAGTGCACCGAGAACACATTCATGATGTTTTTGTCTAAACGTGGAGCTCCCACAACTCCCTTTAATATCAGAGATGCACTGTGTAGATGCTTTATTCTTAGAGGTGTTTTGTCTAAATGAGAAGTGTTCTTTAAAAGTTCTCCAGCCTCAGAGTATGAGCATTAGTTAACTACATACTACTGTTTCACAAATCCATACAACAGTCCATAGCACATACTGTGGGGTTTCACTTCACACACATGTGGCAGCACAACCCAGGAAGCTATGCCAAACGCATCAGTACATCTGCATGTTTTTCTTCTCAGCTTCCCCACATTTGACTGAATCAAAACACTGAATTTGACCCTGAGATTTATCCTTCTGACTAAATTCCTGCGGGACAAGTACAGGGAGCAGAGGATAGGGAATTTGCTTTATTTTGTGTGTCTAGTGACACAACCAACAGATGAATAACAGAAGCTCACAAGAGACAGAGTAATATGAAGTGTCACTAATGCCATACACACATCAGGAAGAGAAAAAAGGCTATGCTGTGTAAGACTACTGCATTGCTAGAGGTACATTCTTCAAACATTGCTAAGATGTATAATCCTCAAATGAGCTGTTACCGTATCACAGAAGCTATCATCTTACTTCTAGTTTTTTTCCCTCTAGGACAATTTGGATTTCTTTGGCATCCAAAGTCTCATATTTCAATAAAGCTTCTGCTAAATTCTTGTGTTCTTTCGCATGAGTCTTCAGGATGTTCTTTGCTCGCTCATATGAGTCCTAATATTAAAAAAGGCAGAAGATTTTACGACTTTAGAAAAAACAAGAAGATTCCACTTTAAAAATGGTTTAAATACAGCTTGAAACAAATATTTAAAGCTGTGCCTTACATCTCAAAGCTGGCACAGCTCCTGTCTCACAAACATTAATTATGCCAGCTAGATTTTAAGTTACAAAGAAGAACCAAACACAAAATCACTTTATGGCACCATTGCATTTTGCAGAAGCAGGCATAGAAATAAAATACTGAGACAAACGCTTGGTATTTATACATATGACTTGGAAAAGAATTACTAGATTTGAGGATTTGATGATAAAAATTCACTATCTTTGATTTTACGTTATCAATGGCGCTACAACAGCATTCAAGGAAGGTTCCTCAAATATGTACTGTAAAGCATTATGTACTTTTAGACAGCTGACAGCTACCCAACAAGTTACCAGGTGCTGCATGTAGATGTGCATTGCCAGCTTTGAGTTTTACATAGGTAGTTCTTACATGACCAAGTCAGTTCAAAACCAGCTCCAGCAACAGTGTTAATCCCTTAAATGCTATGTTATAAATAGCTCTCCTGTCTGTACCAGACTATTTCACATTACCACAACAGTGATCTCAAAGTCCTGTGACTATCAAACATTATACATTTCCCTAAGCATCTGATACTGCTCTGATACTGTTTCTGTGAGAAACAGACTCCTGGAAAAGGCAATGCTGATCCAATATGGTCATTTATGTGGTTCTATACAAAATGATTTATCTGCAAGTTATGAAATGTGGAAGTAACATAAAACATTCACATCTGTTCTAAAGCAGTTTATAGCCATATCTTTTTCTCCCCCCTATGAACTGAACAGACAAAATACCAATCCTGACCAAATGTAAGAGGAAGTGATAAAAGAGTACATTAAAGAATCCAGCACCACCAACTTGTTTCTCACTGCTGGGGCATGACAATCACCCAAAAGTTCTGACATGGAGAGATTCCAAGTTGCATCTACATACATTAAATATGTGGGAACAGTTTCACCCACCTGTGGATTTTCACCAGTATATATTACCAAGCTGACTAATCAAGTAAGCTAGTGCTCAGCATCTCAGGATAAATGTATCAGAGAGGAAGGGGAAAGAATCTTACCCGTAGAAGAGTTCTTACTTCCTGTTCAATGGCAGACTGAGTTTCAGGGCTAACTTTCCCTGTATCAGTATAGGTCATAACACCAAGCTGAGAATAACAAAAAATACCTTTATCTTGCCACTGTTGCAGTAATAAAACACTAAGAACTTCATCACCTATTGCTTCCACGTGCAAACAAACAAAATCATTGTGCTTGCAACAGATGCAAAACAAGAAGTCTATTCATCAACTATGCAGTCACTGCAGAGTTTTCTTCAGTAGGCTACAGTACAGATCCTGATTAAGCATTTTCTTATTTAAACAAAACAAAATCCCTAGACTACTGACATAAGGGGTAATAAAGATGACTAAAGAAGTTGCTTTATAAATCTAGAAAACTCAAATGTTGTCATCTCCCACATCCCAAACCCCAAGATTATCCCCAACTGCCAAGGGTTTGGCTTTATTATAAACATTTTCTGCAGACATTAGTGATGTCTGAGGTCATTTTGCAAGCTAAATTTTAAACTGTCAAATATACAGTTTTTCTAGTTGAGTTCTCTACAGCACAGCCAGTCTTAAGGCTTACTTCCTTTTTTTGCCAGAACTACTTAAGTCTCTGTGACCATTGACAGCCAAAGAGGCATTTAGTTACAGAACATTTCCTTGTACCGTACAAATATTTAAGGATTGATGATATTACCTTCTCACTCATTCCAAATCTAGTCACCATCAGTTTTGCAATTTTAGTAGCATTGTCAAAATCACTGGAAGCACCTAGATAGCAAACAGACTTCAATTAGTTATTGAAACCAAGTTAAACGTGCCAGTCTATAAGCTTTCATCAAAAGTTCTTTTTAACTACTGATCAGCTGACCTGTTGTGATGTGATCACTTCCAAATATGAGCTCTTCTGCTACTCTTCCTCCCATGCACACATCCATTTGTGCAAGCAACTGGGATCTAGTTTCACTCCATCTGTCATTTTCTGGGAGCAAAGATACCTGTAAGGTACAGAACTGTGGTTAGATAACAGTAAACGGAAGAAATACTGAGATATCTGAAAAATGTTCTTGTTTATATCCAAGGCAGATACAAAGGCTTTTATCCAACTATTTGAATGCTCTGAGCCTCATCCTGATCTATGGACTTCTCAAGTTTGCTTGGAGGTGCTTAGTCTACCAGCTGAAACAGCTTCCTGAAGACCATGAGCACCACAGTAAAATCAAGCAACTTAAACCCTCCCACCAGAAGAAACAGAACAATCTATTCTAGTCATTTCTCCTATTGCCTACACTTGTACTGAGCACAAGTCAACTTGCTGGGAGGATTCAGGTCAATGATTAACCAAACACATTAACTTGGATAAAGTGCAACAGAAACTGATGTAATAGAAATATTTTTCTGTTCAAATGCTTGGCAGAATAGAAAACTTCAGGGATACCTATGCTAGAAATAAGGTAGGTTTAGAAAAAGCCATACTGGACAAAGAACAACTTGAAAAAGGATGTTTGTTTAAAAGTAAAGTTGAGCAATGCTTCTCCTTTTCAGTCCTTTACACAATCTTGAAAGTTTCTCTGTTGGGTTACTTACATTGCTTTCCTTGTATATGTGAACCTACTGTACTAACATATGCTATTTTGTTTCAAAATGAAGGAAGAAAGCTTTCTGTCACACAGAAAAGGTGACCAGGGAGCTTTCTAAGAGATTTCTCATTACTGAGTACTTAATGGATTACAATATGCATCAACGTGATTACAACAAGTGGCATTGTCAAGCAAATTAGCATTTTAAACCAACATAAAATTCCAGAAACACTCACGTGTCCAAGTGTGGTTCCTCGTGTCATGATCGTAGCCTTGTTGATGGGCATTGCATCTTTTGTGTAATAGGCAATGATAGCATGTCCAGATTCATGGTATGCTGTGATGGTTTTGTTTTTCTCATCAATTTCTACACTTCTGCGTTCAGGTCCTCAAAAACAGAACAGCATTAACTGCATTTTTTGCACAGCCACCACCACAATCCACACACTACATATCTAACCTGAGCACAAAGTGGCTGAGGAACAGCATGCAAGCAAAATTAATACTCATTAAGTGCAAAATGCTTACAAGTAGGATTTTAATATCCAAAACAGATATCAACACGCTCTACAGACAAAGGAACACATTTAAAATGCAGCCTGAGTGTCTGAGAAAACTCTTTCTTTCAAGTATGAACAGACCAGATTTTTAGTGTGTATGTCTCAGATGTTTTACGTTTTGTGTTACCCCATGACAAGTTAGTTATACAGAAGTTCCAGGTTTCTGGTCATTTATTTTCTCCTTCCTTTAAGAGTAAAGTAGGGAAAGGGTAAGAATCAAGCCTGTGTCTTCCTCTAGGCTGAAATACAACATGCAGTGGTGTTGATTAAAAAAGTATCAAGTCTTAAAGAATGTCTCCCATGCTAGATCTTACATACTACTACAAAAGATTCTATTCAGAATCAACTAATAGGAGACCTCTTTGATGGGAAAAAACTAAAAAAGCAAACAAACAAAAAAAAAACCCACAAAAACAACAAACCAAAAAACAACAGCATAAACACTTCTCTCTTGTTCTGTACAAGTCTTAAACACAAAAGCAAACTCTTGTGTACAACAGCATACATGTATGTCTAATGTAGAAAGTCCTACCCATTAGAATTTTGTCCTTGGAGAATTCTAGTTCTTTCATGGTTACCATATCTTTTCCATCAACAGCTGCCTTTAAGGCAGCTTGATTTACAAGATTCTCAAGCTCTGCTCCAGAAAATCCTACTGTGCCTCGTGCAATTATTTCTGGGTCCACAGCTGTGGGGGAAAAAAAAAATAAAAAAATGTATTATTAGGATCCATTTGCTTCTGAAAAAGCTTCTATTATGAAGAAAGAGCAGAACATGATCAAATTATAAACAAGAACAATGTTCTATTAATGCATTAAAAAAAATCAGCTTTTGAAGAAATGAAGCCTAATTAAGACACTGCCAATTGTTGGGGAGTTAAAAGAAAAATGCCCTAACACTAGATCATTTTTGAGTCCCTTACTGAGACACACAGTAAAGCCACAATTGCTGAAGGAATAAAGGACTAATATGTAAGTGGGCTGATTGAGTATAAAAACTGTTACATAAAAAACCAGTACAGTATCTACTTACATGGATCATACTTTATTTTATTGAGGTACCACTTCAGAATCTCTGTACGACCTCTTACATCAGGCTTGGGAACAGTAACTTGCATATCAAAGCGTCCAGGACGTATTAAAGCACTACAGGGAAAGACAAGTTAATACACTGACTTCAAAATGCTGCAGGAAACTATTCCTAATGTATATAAGGACCAAAAAACCATCTGGTATTCCTAAGACATCTATATAGGTTCTGTGTGGTGCACAAATGCAAAGAATACATTCTTCATATCTGTTAGTAAAAAGACAAATGAAAGATGTTGATAATAAGCTAAACATGAGCCAACAATGTGCCCTCGCGGCCAATGACATCCTGGGATGCATTAAGAAGAGTGTGGCCAGTAGGTCAAGGGAGGTTCTGCTCCCCCTCTACTCTGCTGTATCTGGTGAGGCCTCATCTGGAGTCCTGTGTCCAGNTGGAGTCTCCTTCCCTGGAGGTCTTCAAGACCTGCCTGGGCATGTTCCTATGTGACTTGATCTAGGTGAACCTGCTTCTGCAGAGGGATTGCACTAGATCTCTAAAGGTCCCTTCCAACCCTGCCATTCTATGATTCTATGTTAATTTCCAACCTACTTTAAAGGATTATTTTTTTCATTTGAACAGTTTGCACTGTAAACAAGGAATGTAGCTGCTCAATTTAATTCTTTCAGGAAGTTTATACAATTTGAAGCATGTTACCTACTTCTCCACATTTAAGTCCACAACCTTTTGAATGTCAAAAACTCATCAATACCTATCCTTTTGGAGAGAGGGGAAAAACTCTCAGCTGTAATATTAATACTTAATATCACAAGCAATTTCATTGTTATTGCAGGGTGGGGTGTTCCTTTGTTTTGTTTCTTTGCTTAATACATGCTCTGTAAAAATAATCCATTCATTATACTCACTTATCCAGTGCTTCAGGGAAGTTCGTTGCACCAATAATAACAACACCTTCATTAGGTTTAAAGCTGTATGCAAAAAAGGTTGAGATTTATGTTAGGTTTGGGATTTGAGTCAGAATTTACACCTTTTTTTTTGGCAATAACTAGTTCTATTTCTTATTTCAGATGATCTCAATTGTCTAGCCAAAAACACACTACCAAACCACAATGTGTCATCCAAGAATGATCGTGTTTAACCCAGCAACTGGTTAAAAACATGTCCTGATGTCAAGAGTTGAACTTCTTCCCTTAGCTAGACAGTCTAAAAAGATTTGAGAAATTATTTAAGAGAATTTCAGCTATTGTGCTACTACAACTCCAAAGCTTCTATATTCTTTACACTAAGGCCATTAATGCTTCTGTTGGCAGTACTAGAAAGTGGTCATAACAGCATCATAACTTCATAACTTTAAAAGTATTACAAAAGTTATGGAAAACAATGCTGTCAAGGAAGAAAAAAATCATCCAAATATTCAAAATACAGTTGGTCAAGCACCTTCTGTGCCCTCAGAATCCATATATTTACCCATCCATTTCAGCAAGAAGTTGATTAATGGTCTGTCTTGAATAGGGATGCATTGGAGATTCAATTCTTTTCCCACCAACAGAGTCCAACTCATCAATAAATATAACACATGGTGCATTTGCTTTTGCTTCCCCTGACAAAAAAAACAAATAAAGCAGGACACTTCAGCTACACAAAGGAACAGTGTATCATGTAATTTAGAATTCTACTACTTCTGTTACTCTTGGATTATAAAGTCTTATAGACATCACCAGAACTGTCTTGATTGAAGCTTAGGAAATGTACTACTTAAAAAAGTAAGCATTACAAAGAGAAGCAATGTTCTTGACCTCCACATTAGCTTATTTATGTCATGCTACAAGGAATTACTAGCAAAATAGATTAAGAAATTATTTTGTATCAACTCCCTACAAGTTTACTTCATAGGCTTGGGCAGAAAACATTGACCCATTAAGTAATGATAACATGAAATGTTATGAGTCTAAATGTGAACTTATTTTACTATAGAACCTGCTTGCTGTTTACCAGTGAAGACCTCAACCTCAAGCTTACAGGTATTAAAAACACAAAATAAAAATGCAATAGTAAGCTTTAAGAGACCAACTGGTACAGGCATCCTAGGCTGCAACTCACCTCACCCAGCCAGACATGCCTGTAACATTGACACTAAGGTACAAGTCAAGTCATCTAAACTTCTGTAGGCAACAGAAAGAAATGTACATTTTCAAGTATAACACTTGTTACATTTTGCATTCCTTCCATCTGAAGCCAGTCATGTCTTCTATAAATGCAAGCACTTTGTATATGCCCAATGCTATCAATCTCCCATTTAAGAGAGGAGCTGGATGCCCTTCTCCCCTATGATATGTATTTTTGTATTTTAACTAGAAAGCCTATTCTGTGAAAGTTATCAATCTAAACATTCATTTTAAAAGTTTCATTATATTCTAAGTCTGTTGATGAATGAAAAAGGAAATCTCAGCTTAGTGCTACACCGTGATGCCATAAAACTCATAATTCAGATTAAAAGCATTACAGTATGAAGGAACTGAGAAGTTTAACACTTTTTTACCTCAAATTTACAATTTGATTCAAATTTGAAATAACGTATGCATGACAGTAAGTAAAGGACCATTTAAAACATTCCATTTAGTTTATACAAAATTACACGTAGTCTAAATAAATTACTTCTATTGTCTCTGAGAGTGCTGTAACATCAGCTTTAATTTTTGGTACAATTTCATCTGACAATGAGCAAGATTCTGTACTTAACTGATGCTCACAGAACTCAGAGATTTACCTACACAATTGAAGTATTATTTATTAACCTCATGCACTACTACTTTCCAGTAATCAGAACTGTACCTAATCAAACCTTGTCAACAGCACTGAATTATTAATCTTGCACGTGAACAGATTTCAAACCCACACATATGCAACTTACTGAACAGGCTTCGGATGCGACTGGCTCCTACACCAACGAACATTTCATCAAACTCTGATCCAGATGCATAATAAAATGGAACATCAGCTTCACCAGCTACAGCTCTTGCAAGAAGAGTTTTACCAGTACCAGGTGGTCCAACTAACAGAATACCTAAAAAGAAACAGATGCACAAACAACAACAAAAACATGAAAGCCACACAGTCTTATAGGTATTGTGTCTTCCACTTATTAGAGGAAATCATTTACACTAGGCTTCAAAAAGCTGTTAAAATCCCACTTCAGATGTTGTTCATCAGTTACAGTCTGAAGAAGCTTCTTGTAACATATCTGCTTACTCTGACCCCAAACAACAACAAAGACTTGTAAGACTTATCAAATAGAAACAGAAGCCTGAAGCATTCTACAAAACCACCACGGAGTTAAGCACCTGAATCCTTAACAGCATATTCTTCGACTGACATTTTCCAACCCATTCCTGATACTGGAACTTAAAACTGACTTTAAACAGTGTAGAGCACTAACAGAAAACAGATTTATCAATTCACGTATTTCAGATTCCCTTGGCCTCCTACTATCATCAAGCTTAATCATCTTTTTGAATGAAAACATTTGTTTCTGAACCATCTAAAGCAGTCAGCAAGCACTAAAGGTGCCAAGAGCCATACAGAAGAATGAAAGGCCTTTTAAGAGTTCAGTTACATAAAACCCCTGCCTTTCAAGATGAAGAACTACTGTATATTAGTTTAATGACTAACATGGGAAGTTTTCACCAACCTTAACATGTTCATTTGCATTATACAGCTTCTTTTTTGGACATTTTTGCATTATCTTGCGTGAGTTTTCAAGACTCAACTTACGTAACTTCTCTTTCTCAGATGAGAAAAAGTACAGCAATTTTAAAATGAAGTGATAGGAAGCTACTGATTTCAAAAAACTCAAAGACATCCTTACAGAGGCAGTTAAAGGAAGAATAAGGCTACATAAAGTTCTAGTCAAAAAGGCATTAAGGCCAATTATACTTAACTTTATATGTTTTTGAATACTATGTTACATGTGGTGACAAAGTAAAACAACTTTTGAAGTTCAGTATATTATCTCTTGGGACTTCAAAGAAATATCTATTCTTAACACTGCAAACAATACTGCTGACAATTAGAAATAGGTTAGACTTTTTAGAGGCTTTTTCCCTGTAATCTGTAGTCCACTGCTTTGCACTTCCATAGCTTATTATCCTGAACTTACATCAAACATAAGATGTATCCAAGCATCTTTGCTTCTTCTATCTGAATGTCTCAGAGATCTCAAATTTTCTACAGAGATAGGCAGTAATGACCAATTTTTACATACAGGGAATCGAAGCAAAGAGGAAGCATGCAACATAACCACCTTAACCTCTACTCTCCCATCCCTTAGTACCTCATTTAAGGGCAACCTTTAATAAAGAAGCTTTCACACCTCTTAAAGATTCATTTGTTCCTCAAATATTTTAAAGAAACAAGGAAATTCACTACCTGTGTCTTCCATTATTTCACTATCATTCCCAGATACAAACTAAACACAAGAGTAGTATTTAGGCTCCTTTTGGGTTTAAGTTTATAGTTTTTTGATGATTTAACTAAAGGAAAAAACACTCAGAAGCTAAGCTGGACATCTGTCATTCAGTTTAGAACAAAGCCACAAAGACAGCCAAGGCTACACACAACTTTCACTTCTGCCAAGCAACAACTCTTACCTTTTGGAAGTTTACCTCCCAGTACAGTAAACTTATGTGGGTTTTTCAGGAATTCCACAACTTCTTGCAATTCCTGTTTAGCTTCTTCAACCTACACATTAAAAACATATCCAAAAAATATAACTATGCATTTATAAAATACCGTGTCTTATTTTTGTCAGTGAGTTTCTTACTAGAGGCAAGGTCTCTAATTGTGTATTTATCAAAATCATATCTTGGGTACATCTTGGGAAGAGGAGATAAAAGTGTACCACTGAACTTGTGTGGATACCGAGTGTGAGTTTAATTCAACCTCTCTCCTAGAGCTGTTCACAGGAATCAGTAAACACTGAAGTTAATAATACTGAAGGAATAACCAAACAGTTCAAGAACAGGAAAATTCTACATCAAGGTATTAGCTTGACTAGTTAAAAAGAGATTGATTCTATATATTTGTCCAAAGGGAAGGAGAGGTCAAGATTCTCATTTTGCCCCTGACAGTCAAAGAGCAGCTGACTACAAAAACCACTCAGTTATCCCACCAGCAGTGACATACCCACTTCTTTCTGGGAATCTCACTATCTCATTTCTTAATATCATCTCTCTGAAACAGATGGTACTAAGATAGAAATGATCAAATGACTTTACGATCTCCTTCTGTTGGTCAACTTCTGTAAAAAAAAACTATTAACATGTATACTTATGGCCTGCCTTCTGCTATTCTAGCCTTAAAAATGTGACTCTACAGGTTAAGAGTTCACCTTTTACAAAGTATTTAATGCCATGAACATTTAAAACAGAACAAGAGTAGTCAAAACCCTTCCTGATTTTGCAGTGGTCAATACATATAAGGCTTCAGTTCATACAATGAAGCTTCTTGAACAGAGTAAGACATTCTTCAGGCTCACAGTGACTTGTCAAGCAAGAAGTCTTACACACTTTACTTTTGAACTTACCCCTTTTACATGTTCAAAGGTGACATTTTTCAACTGGATTGGATCAACTGCTGCATCAAAGATACTCGATGTTCGAAAGCGTACTAATAGCAAACAGTAGATGATCAACATTCAGATTTCCATATGAAGAAGTCAGTTCATTCCAACAATGAACTTTGCACTTCAGTGCATACCATTAAGCCACTAACTTTACAGCTGCCCTTTTAAAAGGTCATGTTTCCATTTACAAGTGCCCAGCAAATGCCAGCTTTTTAAGAAAAAAAAATCCTTTCAAATATTTTCAGTGAATTCAGTGATGTGCCTGTTAGTTATTTGTACTACAGAAAGTTCTGCATCCAAAAGCATGTACACAAAGTCAGAAGTTCTCCCTCATTGTTTCTGCACGCACCCTGACCTTCTTGAGGCAGCAACTTAGCATGAAGCTGAAATTCTCCCTTCACATGAGTTCAGCCTTTGGTCTTTAGTCATTCTGCTCTTTCCAACACACTTCTCAAGATGATAATTTGGTCATGCAAGTACCTAGTCTCTATGAACTGGGCTGTGAATGCAAATAAATATCAAACCATTTTACCTACTGCTGATGAAAATAATGCATCATCTAAATTTAAAAACAAACACATAACTGGTGAACAGTCTAATTATATCAACAGAAAACTCTTTTGTCTCCATAAACACTGTTGTTTGAAAGGCTGTAGCTTAAAGCAGTAAATAACTTCTTTCATCATTACACTGAAATGCTATCCTAAAATAAATCATCATGTCAAAACATATTTAATTTGTACTAAACCTGATGGAAGAAACAACACTAGTGAAAGAGCCCAGGAAAAAAAAAAGGGAAACTAACCAGCATCAGAAAAGGAACCTTTCCCAGGTAAAAACGATGAATATATAGCAAGATAAAAACAAAGGACAAAGAGAAAGAAAGAAAGCAAACGTGATCTTCTTAAGGAATCTGTAAAAGAAAACAAACAAAAGTGTTTAATACAGGCTTAAATAAACTACTTTCTGAGAGCAAAGACAAGATACCTGATCTAAAACAACTTACCAAGTGTTTTTTGCAGGAATACCTGTGCTTTCAGAAAACCTTCTGCAAAACCAGTTTTAAAAGCATCCTGGTGTGCCTCTGGGATGTTTTTTGTTTTCATTAGTGTGTCTAAGTTTTCAACATCAATTCTTCGCTTTCTCAGGACGAAGCCCTAAAATATTTTCCACAGTAGTGTTAGTACACACTGAGTTTGGATACATACTTAACTTACTACCTGGCTAGCATGGGTGAGGGCAAAAGGATAAAAAAGCATGTAATTCAGGTGCTGTGGGGTTAGTTAGATGACATAGGGCAGTAGCTTGAGTATGGAACCACAGTGGCTCCAGCAGGAATACCTTGATTTTTGCTGAACATGTTAAGATACAGAGCCCTCCCGGACCCCAGTTCCAAATAGAAAACACAGCCCAAGTCTAATTTGTGCACAGCTAGCTTTGTACAATGGATTCAGTGGGATTTACTTGCTTAAGCTTTTTCCTTCATGAAAACAAGTTATGTCCAAATGTGAAGTAATAAGTAGTTTTGATAGAACTTGATCAAATACACCTCACATGTCCTACCAAATTTAAGAGCAGCATTGTGCAGAGAGAGCTTTAGTTTACCTCCATCCACAGTATATCTAGCTCCCAAATGAAATAAACTATATATGCCTAGAAGCTAATTTACAAACACAACACAATCAAATGCTTTAATTGTCCTGACTTCTATACAGCAAATTAAAAGCAAAGAGTACCTAGGTTAAATTGGTTTTGTTCACTGCTTTGCTACCCCAAACCTGCTGAATTACTTGTGAGTTTGGAACCCACAAAAATAACCAGCTGAAAACTTTTTGTATATCAAAAGTATACCAACCCCAAGTAAATCTATTCCTAAAACAATCACATGCTGAACTGCTTGGAAAAAACACACATTCTTCTATGTTAAACCACTTGTATTTGTTTGAACAAATACTTCATTTACTCTGAGATATTTTTAACAAGGCCATAAAAACAGAATATTAAGAATTTTATCTAGAGTTGAAAAGCCCTTTTATACTCTGAAACTATTCTGCTAAAAAATTCCAGTGATCTTTACATCAATGACACATGAAGCAAGTCTCTGTAGCAGTATGAAAAGTAGCACGTTGTCATCAGTTTGAGTTTTAGAATTAAGACATTTTTTCACAGCAGTGAAATAAAAGACCCTTGGTAAATTGTGAATGTTCATTCAAGATGGGTGTGAATAAGCCCATATAATGTTATTCATATTTACCTTCAAAAGTGAAGAAAGTGAACCTTTTGTTTCTGTGAATTGCTCAGATGTTGACTGCAGACGTCTTGTTCTTGATCTCAAGGTCTTAAAGGTCCGTGACTGTATGTAAACTTGAAATAGTAACAATAAATAAGAAAGTTAAAAACTATCCATAAAAACTCCACTATAGAAGAAAAAAAAGGCCAAAGAAATTTCAGAAACTATTACATGGAAAAGACTGTCATGACTGAACTCAATACAATCTTCCCAACATGTTCACAGTAGAAAGTGAATTGCCAACAGCAAGCTGTTCAAGATACCTTATCAATACCCACAAACCACAGAAAAATGCATGAAAGACACTTCTCAGTCTAACACTAATAAAGTGGATTAACCAACCAATAAATTCTAGTCCTGTATATGGATAGTTATGTGATCATGAACCATGTTTAGAATATGAAATTGCAAGCAAACTGCTATTTCACATTATTTTTTGCCTTTTTTTTTTTTTTGCTAAAATAATCATGAGCTCATGCTGTGAATTACAGCTAATGGGCCAGCCCTACCACCATCTCAGAACAGAAGAGACATACATCTGAATTAAAACCAGACAGGTTAAGAAACATGAAACATTCAGAAGCTAACTCAGAAGGATGGGAACAAAGGCTCTTGCTCTAAGATAAGCTTTGTCTAAAAGTTCAGCTGGTCAGGTGCTCTGAAGAGATGCAGAATGGCTTAAGGGTGCTCTACCTTAGCAACTGACAATAGAAACAAGACCTCTGAAGTACTGGGAAGCTTATAGCAATATATTATCATCTTTTATCACATCAGAAACCTTGAGATTAAGATTTTACCACAGAAATCACAAAACCCAAGAATATCTTCTTTCACAAGTATGCCTTAAAAAAATCACCAGTATCAGTCAAATATGTACTTTTAACTAAGCCTTCTCTTATCAGGGAATAGCACCAGGTTAAAACAAACTTCTGGCAGTCATCTAGTTGAAATCTGTCCTTTTTTGAGCAGGGGTTTGACAACAGACCAGGTAGTTCTGGACCAGTTTTTAAAATCTTCTAGGAATAAATTAACACAATCTCTCCAGACAACCTGTTTCAGAACTTGTCCATTCTCACTGTGAACATCTTCCAACAGGAATTTCCTGTGCTTTTACTTGCAAATTGTTGCCACTTCTTTGGAAGTGTACAAGAGTAACTAGTACCACTCCAATAACAATTATATTACTCCTTGCCTTCTCTTTTGCTAACTTTAAAATTTCAGATCCTTCAGCTTCCCCTATACATTAATGCACTCTTCCTTGTGTTCCACTACTGGGCTATCTCTGTTTTGTCAGCATCTCTCTCAACCATGGGACACAAAACCACTCACAGTATCCAGATGTGGCATCAGAACAATGGATTAGAATACAATATTTGAACACCTTGAGCTTCTGATTGTGGTCTTGCTAATGCAGCCCTGTTGTTACCCATCATACATCCAGGAGAAGTTGAAGCCAGTCGTCTTAGAAAGGTAAGCTGGATGAATACCAGATTCAACACATTTATTGATTCAAAAGTAGTCAGTTCACCTATTATCTTTTAAAATACTGACATCTTTGAACAAGATTCTATAGTTACACCACATTTACTAACTTAATTCTGGAAACAAGTTGCTCAAATGTAAAAATAACTTCATGACTTAAAGTGTTATTATCAGTAATAAGCTTATTAAGCTTATAAAGCTATAAAAGTTTACTGGTGTTTCCTGAGTGACTCCTCTAAAACATAAGTAAAACACTTACCCAGACTAAAAAGTTACTAGAGAGATTAAAGCAGTATAGCGTATTGTTTTATACCTGGCCAACAGTGAACCCCTGAACACAAATTTTGGAGGGGATCAGGACGCTGTCTGTACAAACAAGATGAGCGTAAAGCACCAAAAACATCCACAAAACCTGTAAAAAGATACAGCAAAGTGTAAATACACCATACATTAACTGGCAACAAAACGTCACATCTTGTACGGGTTGGTTCTGGTTTCTTAAACTTTCATTCTATTTTACTACAGTCTTTCAGAGACCTGTAATTAAACTAATTTAACAACCAACAGTACATAAGTTAACTTCTTGGCCTTAATCTAAATCAGGCACTTGGCAATATACCAGAACTTTTTCTAATTAGAACTTCTAAAAACTAGTGGTACCCAGAACCTTGAATTTGAAGCTGTGTCTAGGCGTGAAAACTCCACACATCTGTACAGAGCTGTATAAGGTTAATTAGACCAGACAAGAATCCAAAGACTTTTATGATGCTGAAGGACCAGCGTTCAATCAATCATTAGGTTTCAAAGGCTTTAAAGAACAGATTGCTCACAGGCAATTTCAAATAGACTAAGTATAACATGTGAAAACATTTTAATCTATATTAAGTTATCTCAATTGTACAGTCCTCATGCAATACACAAGAAGAATTGAAAGTGTATCTCAGTGAGAGTTATTAACAGACACTATATTAAGAATGCTATAGACTGCAAGACGCAGGGACTGTCGTTTATACGTTGTTTAGCTACCAAAAGCTCAAAGAACTCATTCCCATTTAACAGGCAAGAATATTTTAGAAACCAAGACCTAGGGATGGAGGGGAAAAAAAAAAAAAACAAAACAAAGCTGAACCTACATATACTCTCTTCCACAGTAATTCAGAAGCTAATATAAGAACAAAAAAGGTGGGAGGTTTTGTTTCTTTGACATATTCTGAGAAAGTTATTACATCAAGATACAACTTTAAACATTTTAGTAGGGATTTTCAGAGATGTAAGTAACTGACCTTGCCTGGGTCAGTTTTCCACCTATAATCTCTTCTTTCAATTGTGAAAGAAACCACCAGCGTGGGGAGCTCACATGTTAATCTATCAAAGTTTTGAAGCATCTCCAACTTTTTACTTGTTATTCAAGAAACTGCCTCTGAGCTAATTATTTTTTTTGTATCTCCCATCAAAATGCGGTTTCATACCTTTCCTCTAACAGCAGCCCTGAGACATTCTTATGCTCTTTCTCCCAGTGGCAATATTATATTGGCAGTATCTCATATTTAGATGCTCCTATTAACATATTCTTGAGCATCTACAATGGCCTGTATTTAAAGCTAATTCCAACATCTTTAACTGTAAGGAACCATTCTTTGTTTATTTCAGCAATGAAATATTCTACATGTGGACTGTTTACAGTTTGCCACCTTGAATTTCCTTCTAATTAATGTCCTTGTCTAATGTTGCTTCAAGCAACATAGGAATTACTTAATGAAAACTGGAATTGCTCGTGACTGTGCTACATCAGGGGACAGCAAAATCTAATTTCTTCTATTTGGTGAAGCAAACTGGTGAAAAAGAAAAACAACAACACAGTTCAGACTCATCTTTAAGAGTTCACACAAAATTAATAGCAGCCAACTTTAAATTTGAATTTGAAAAAAAAAAAAAATCTAAAATCTAGGTTGAATGTTCTCAAATTCACAAGATTCAAAAGCACCACTCCTGAGAAAACCTGTATACAACATTTTTAAGTACTAATAAGTATTTTTTAAACTGAACTCTCTACAGCACAAAGATTAAACTAAAGAATAATTGTGTTTGCCTTCATCATCTGCTTCTTATCAATTCTTATTAGCACTTCACTCTGAAACATACCATGCTTATTTTCAAAGAAGGACTCAGCAGAGATGTATGATGTATGCCAAAGTGAAGAGACTTTGTTTTCTGTACAGTAGCCAGGAAGCAACCTGTTCACCAATTCTTTGAATTGCTTAGCTTTCAAATCAGACAATCCCAGGTCTTTTAAATTAAGTCCAGGCTGCAAAACAGAGATAAATGTTCAAAATTTACTTAGGGAAGAGAAAAAAAATGATAACTGAATTAACTTTAGGTTGAATACAGCATCTATTATTTGAGAGTTTATACAGAAATAGACATTTCTAAATGAAAATAAATGAATGGACATAACTAAAGAAAGAATAGTTGTTATTGACAATGCAGAATAATTTTTCCATTTGCAGATACTGATATTACCACTGTCACAGTACATTCATAACAAGTATATGTTCTTCCAAAGTCACTCTTTTTAACATCTTCCAGATCCCTGATTAAAACAGGTAAAGAAAAATAAATGTAGCTTTCCAAGTCTTTCTACTTTTGACTTTTTGTCTACATTAGGAAATAAAGAGTATGAGGGGACAAGATGTACAGAAATAGCCACCCATTATATTTCACCCAAGTAAGCAAACAGCAAAATCCACTCAACCTCTCGTGGTTTATTTGGCTGTTTTTTCTGCAAGTGGTGTGATTTGGCAGCAATGCACAGACTGAATATTAAGAAACTATACCCACAAGAATATTAAAAGCCACAAGCTGGGCATACACACAATAAAAGGCAAAAGTATCTACAGGGAAAAGGATAAGTAACTACAAGAATTTGGTTCTTCCTACAAAGCAAAGAAACTATGAAAAAAACCAAGGAGATATAACAGTCACAGAATGGTACGGGTAGGAAAGGATCTCTAAATATCATCTAGTCCAAACCTCCCTGCACACAGGAACTCATCCAGGTGGGTTTTGAAAACATCCAGAGAAGGAGAATCTACACCCTCCCTGGGCAGCCTGTGCCAGGGCTCCCTCACCCTTACAGTAGTTTTTCCTTAAGTTTCAGTGGAATTCTTTGTGTTCGAGCTTTTGTTCGTTACCCTTTGTCCTATCAGTGGACACTACAGAAAAGAAAGAGTGTTGCCCCATCCTCTTGACATACAACTTTTAAATACTTTTAAGTGTGAATTATGTCCCCCCTCAGTGTCCTCTCCTTCAGGCTGAACAGCCCCAGTTCCCTCAGCCCTTCCTCATAAGGAAGACGCTCCAGTCCCCTGATAATCTTGGTGGCCCTGCACTGGGCTCTCTCCAGAATTGCTTCTGGCCCACTTACCCAAGTATAACTACAATTCTAAATATTCTTTTTCTTTAATACGTGGTTTAAAAGAGTAGATTCCTACATCAACTGCTTGGAAAACTACTGAAATGCTGGTGGGCAGGGGGAAGATTAAAAAAATTCTTTTGAAAAGATTATGATTTTCTGTGACACTTCAGAAGAGGTTACTACTTCCAAACAAAGGCTTGTTACAGTCTAATCAACTTGCTTTAAGAACTTTATTTTTAAATACTTTCATTGAGAGACTTTTAAAAAGAATCTTTTTATATTTTTATCATGCTAGGAGGAAGCAAACATGTATGTGAGAGAAAACACCTCATGTGAAAAACTCATTATTGAAAAGGAGATCAGATTCTCTTGCTGAATAGAAAGACAAATCCAGAACTGAATAAATTAAACAGTTTCATTCACTAATTCTGGTGTCCCGCTAAGATAAATTTTTAACGCCAGAAGCACATACAGAACAAAAAAAAAGAGCAACAATGGAATGGCAACACAGAGGTTACTAGTACAATCCATGCTGATTGTTCTGCAGTCAATAAGACTCCATGTTTTTCCTTCCAAACATTTTCTCAGTTATAAAGCTTGGTCTAAGAAATGAGCTGAAAAAGAAAGGACAAGGTCCAGTACTATCTTTCACTTTCTGTATTTTGAATTTCTGATGAAAATGAAAGTATTGTAAAAGAAAAATTAAAAACATTCATATATGCAATTTGATCTCCCAAAATCCCTCAACATTTTTTTTTAATTACAGCCCATTTTCTCACAAGAAATAAGGAAGCAAATCTTGCTAGACAGTGGTAAGGGATTTATTAACACAAAAGTTTGTTTCTTCCTCAGTAAAGCTGAAAGTGAAAACAAAAGTGAAAACAAAACCATTTGCAACTTAATACCTGGACAAGAAACAGCTTGCTTACTTACTTACTTTCTTACTTATTAATGAAATACTCTATTTTCACAGAATCCTTACTGCCAAAGCATCAACTTACTGAAGTTCAGTCAAAACATTGCATTGTGTGTTAATAAATTTTTTTTAGTCACCCTACATTATAAAATCAAAGACTGAATTCACTTCAACTGATATTATTCAGATTTAACTCAGTTCAATTGAAACCATTACTTCTACCAAAGGTTTATAGTACCTCGCTCTTTTGCAGATCATGCTCTGGGGAGGTGTCCTTCTGGACAGGCTGTACAGATGCTGTGTGGGCAGTAGTAGTGGAGCTTTTTGGTGAATGAAAGGCACTGATAAGGTGACTCAGAGGAACAGTAGCCTAGGATAAAAAATATATATATATATCAGGTAATAAGCTTATTTTAAATTATGCAAACATATCTCCATTCCAAATTGACTTATAATTGCACTGTAAGCTGCTTTTTAACTGAGGACTTCACAGTAAACCAAGTGAATTTAGATTCAACGGCACTCTAGGTATCTTTATTTAAAGAAGAAAAGAAAGTTTAAGCATATGTGACAGATTAGAAGCTCACAAAGTCTGCAAGAGAGAAAAAAAAAAGAAGCTGTATTTCCTGGTTTTTAAATGTAAGCATACTTTAAAGAAAATAATCCCTAGATTTGCAGAAGTAGGTACAGATTATCAGCTCTTAGGAGATGCAAAGAAGGCTCTCAATTCACACACTTAGTTACAACAAAAGAACCCCCCCAAAAAACCCAAAAACAAACAAAAGACACCAGATGACTTCTAAGAGATTGCTTTCAGCTGAAACAGCAGGGAAACAAAACTGCTACTACTCCTTAATTCTTCCTTCAAAATATTTTCTTCTCTCTTTTTTATGTATCGCTGTTTGCTACATTGGATGTCTGCTGGTGCAACCAGATGACAGAATGATAAAGACTGTCTTCTGAAAAGTAGTTACAAACTTAACAATCATTGCATGCAAACACAAAACTTTGTGAAACTTAACACCACTCTCTTGCAGTCGACAACCCCCCATCATAGTCACTTAACGTACATTCTAACTAGGTGCTTTTTCCCCACATAGCAATAAGACACAAAAACCGAAACACAATGAAGAGGAAGAGAATAAAAAAGAGAAACAATAGCAAGCAACTTCTGTGCTGAAAAATCTGTAATTTGACATCACCTCTCAAAATGTTTTACAACCTGTTACTCTCATTCAGGAATTTTCTCTTCTTCAGAAACCCCCCCAGCTTAAAATAATCCTGAGCCAGTATCGTCTTGGCAGACTCCAATACAAAGTAACCACTCTGATAAGACTTCACAGCACAGCCACAGGAAAGAAGTAACATTATTTAAATGTCAGAAAAAGAATGGTAAAGGAAGTACTCCTCTATTGAGCAGCAGGCCTTAATTTCTTAATTTCAGTCTTCAATGAGTAATTCAGTATTACTGATTCCTGCATTATTTCCAAACAATCCCCATTCTCCTCCAAAAAGTAAATTGAAACAACTGTAGTTTTCCTGCATTACACAAATGATTACAAAAGGTTTCCTTTATGTTTTCTTCCTTGGCATCCCACTTTACCAACGTACCTAAGTATGAAACTAACCTACACAAAGCTTATCCACATACCACGGGTAATTCTGCAGTTCAGGAGTGCCCACTCAGCTCAGTGGCACCACCTCATGAATCAGTACAGAAGCCCAAGTGCAGCAGATACCAGGACTCCTTCTCTAGCGCATGACTATGTCTGTTGTGAATATATGATATGAATAATTCCAACACCTCCAAAACGTCTCAGTCTCATTACTGAAGAACAAAAGTGACAACGCTGCGAGACATGCAAACTGCCTCAGAATTAATTGGCCACGGTTATAATTAAACTATGACAGTCTGTGGTAAAAAACATAAAGCCTCCAGAAGTTAAAAGTATAGCATCCCAAACAATGCCCAAACTCTTCCCACGATGAAAACGTGGAATGGCACGTTTCAAAAAGTACAAGTTCTGTCATTTCACTACATTAACGAAAGCACAGTCAACGCCTTCTCCACATCCGGAACGAACTGTGACATCCCCCTGTGGGATTACATACTATTACATGCTAACATTATTACCTACTTATCCCTCTAACATAAAAGTAAAACCACAGTTTCAAATCAAAAGCCCGTAAAACACACTAGTCCCGACCACTTCATCTAATAAAAGGCGCCTTCCTGAGTGCAGCCACGTAACAAGAATTGAAGGGCTTTTCCTCCCCTACCTCTAGTGCCCAAGTCACTTCTTTTTGGTTTCCACAACAATCCGCGACGACAAACAGCACCGTTTAACTTTCTCTCTAATAACATCGCCAGCCCTCTTGCTTCTACCGCACGGACACCAACAAGCTCCTTCTCCGTTCGTCGCTTTACCAGCGTTTATTGCGCGTCTGTCGCTGCTCCGCCGCGCACGCAGCGTATCCCCGCAGCCCCCGCACGGACAACACCGCGGCGGCCGAGCCACGGAACCCCCCGGGCGTCCCGAGCACCTCCGCCCGGCCCCGGCATCCCTACCCGGGCACGAAACGCGCTCCCGGCCGCAGCCTGGGGGAGGCTGTTAACGGGCCGGGCCCGGGGCGCTCCGTCACCCCCTCACCTGCGGCTGCACGGTCGAGAAGGAAAACATCCTCCCGGCGGCGGCCACAGGCGCCTTCCGCGCTCCTTACCCAGCCCTGCCCAGCCCAGCCCAGGCGCGGCAGCCGTGCCCGCCGCTCAGCCGCTGTGGCCGCCGCCGCCACCAGCAGGAGGGGCCGCCGGCTCCGCTCCTCGGCAAGATGGCCGCCCCCTGCGGCCGGCGGTGACCAGGCCCGGGGCCGAACCGGAAGCGGCTGGCTAAGGTAGCACTTCCGGGTTGCCGCTTCCGTTGCGTGGCCGCCGCGCCAAGTGGGATCCGCGCTGCCAGTTCCCGCCGCGCGCCGGGACGAACCATCGGGCACGGAGCAGGAGGGAGTTAAGGGGCGAACCATCCGCCCGGGCACGGCCCTGTGCGGGGGGAGCCGGGAGAGCGCCGCGGGGCGCCCGCCGTCAGTCGCAGGCGGCGGAGCGATGGATGGGGAAAGGACCCGAGCGGCAGGCTGGCGGCGGGGCGCAGCCGGGGCTGGCCACAGGGCGTGCTCGGCACGGGCCCGAGTTGTGACCTGTGGGGAGACGCAGGGTGCTCTGAGCCCGAGGGCTTCCTGCAAGCACAGGAATGCCAAGACGCTGAAGACTCGCGGTGTGGGAGGGTGTGTGGGCTGGAAACGGGGCAGTCCCACCGCCCCCAGGCCGGGCTGTGCCCTCCTTACCTGCCCGGGGAGCTGCCGGTGCAGTGGCTGCCAGCTCACAGGCGAGCGGCAGGATCAGTGCCACACCGCGCCACACGTGGAACACGTGTCATAGAACGGGTCCTGTTGGGAGGAACCTTAAAACTCATCCGGCTCCTAACCCCTGCCGTGAAAAGGGATGCCTTCCTTTAGAGCAGGCTGCTCAGAGCCCCATCCAGTACGGCCTGCAACACCTCCAGCTATGCGGCATCTACAGCCTCTTTGGGCAACCTGTTCCAGTGCCCCACCACCTTCACAGAGAAAAACTTCTTACATCTCACCTCAGCCTACCCTCGTCTAAATCTGCAATAATATGTGTCATTTAGGTAACATCTCCTACAGTCACTACTCCAAATGTCTTCCTGAAGTACTGAAAATATGTTTGCAGGGAGTCAGAATATACCAAATGTAGAAAGAAAAATCTTTTACTAATTAGTATATATACCGATAAGCTTAGTACTGCTATTCAAGGGCACATGCATCTATATATGGCAGAATTTAGTCTTTGATATATATCCTTTTCTTTGCCTTTGTTTCATGCACTCTCCCAATTATTTGGCGGTTTTGTTAGCGTTTTCTTCTTTCCCCTCATTACCGTTCATCAAGGAAAGTGCTATCCCACACCAGCGTGCACTGATTTGGGTCAGTGCAGCCACAGTGCTGCCTCCCTCCGTCTTCATGCATAATCTCTTCTGTTTTCCACTAATCATCACACACAGCTAGCTGATCTGGCAGCAGCCTCACCCTAAAAGATGATGAGTGTTTACTTGGATCCACCCCAAGAAGCAGCTTTCCACCCAGCTGTACAATAGCTCAATCTGCCTCAAGGGATGGGAGAGAACATGCAGCTCCTTAGATGAGCTCAGGCTGGAGTGGAATACTTGCTGCCTGATGGTTGAGTTTCACAACTGGCATAACCTAATCTGCTGTGTTAATAGTGACACACAATCCTGCACTGACCCCTATAGAGCTCTGCTCACGTAGAGACTGCAACAGAACAACTGAAATTGGTGTCAATAAATTCCGAACAGCCATGTAAATGTGTGAGCAGCATAAAAGCAGTAAGGCAAGGGTTAAAAGAATGAGCAAGAGCACAACTGTGAGCAGTAAAACCAGTAAACACGGAAGAAATGTGGTGTGTAAACTGAGAGCACAAGGCCTGTGTTCTGATAAGGCACTATCAGGTGCTGTGTGAGGAGGTCTGTGCTCCGGGAACAGGAGGATGGCAACAAGGTCAAGAGCGTGCTGTAACTGGCATCACTTTCCCTGCTGTCACAACAGGCAGGCAGAATGTGGCCATGGAGACAGGCAAAACAAGGGAACATGAAACAGGAAGATCAATGGAGGCTGAAGTAACCAAGAATTGCAGGGAAACAACAGATCACATAATTCCAACTCCTGGTCATAAAAGACCTGCCCAGAAAACAGTTCATCATGACCAATCCAGAGGCTCAGACAAGTAAGGCCTCGACAGTGATAACGACTGGATAGATAGTGTACTCTTGCACATAATCCATCCTGGCTATGCCACTTGGATATGCAACTTTTGGAGATGATGAGTTGGCAAGCGTGAGAAAATGTGAGTGAAGCACTCTTTGGGCATGGGCACGTAGGATGGGCACGTAGGACCAACATCGGTTGTTTCTAAGTGTTACCTGATCAGTTCCTTGTTGTTATAAATTGCAGCCAATTTAAACGAGTCATTCCCAAACACGACCTTTTCCCATTACACTTGTGGTCTCACACCGAGTTCTGCTGAATTCACACACCTTCAAGCATCCCATGGAGACGAGAGGCCGGGCTATTGGCTCGGAGCCATTAACAAGCTATTGGAATTCACGCTCTGGGCTGTTTCGTTGTGGTTTGCTACATACAATAAAGAGAACAGGGAAGTTTTTAAGGAGTTCCGTCTGAACGGGGAAGCCTGTCACGAGGCAGCGTGGTTCGGCCAGAGACGGGTGAGGGAGAGCCCATCTGAAACAGAACCACACAACGGTATCTGACAATACTCGCACTCCAGCAACGCTCGCAAACCACAAACGTCGCTCTGCAACCAGCTTTTATTCAGCTCGGCGCTAAGCACTGAACTCCCGCTGGCTGTGAGCAAAACGGGAGCACCACCGAGGCGTGCGCCAGCGGCGGCGAGGGCA
>WBNH01009090.1:51718-103119 GCA_013401255.1 Urocolius indicus | reverse complement strand
CCGCGGTGGAGGCGCCATGGGGCCGCTGGAGCCGGCGGGCGAGGCGCGGCCCGGCGAAGGGGACGCGGCAGCCGCTGCCGGCCCCAGGCGCGTCGAGGTCCCCCGGCCCCCTTCCATCGAGGAGTTCACGATCGTGAAGCCCATCAGTCGCGGCGCCTTCGGCAAGGTGTACCTGGGCCGCAAGGCGGGGAAGCTCTACGCCGTGAAGGTGAGCGGGGTTTAGGGGCCGCCTCCTCCGGTGCTGCCGCCCCTCCGCTTCGTGGAGCCCCGCGTGGGGAGAGGCAGGGGCCGGCCTGCGGGGGCCCGTCCCGCACGCGCCGGGCTTGCCCCGACGGGAGCCCCTGTGCCCGGCGAGCTGCCGCCCTCCTGGCAGAAGCCGGGCGCCCGCGCGGCTGCGTTTAGCTTTCTCCTCACGGTCTTATTCGCCTTGAGGCTTCGAGGAGGAGGTGTCTGATAACGACAGATCCTTTTGGAACTGTCTCAAATGTCGAGGAAACGATGCCAAAAGTCTTCCTAAGCATCAGTGGGCTATTTGCTTGTTGCTCGTAAATACTTGTTATAAACTTGAATACGTTCAGCTGTGGTCCCCCTGCGAGAGAAGGCATTCTCACGTTAGCTAACGAATGAAAACTCTGCTTCTGAGATGTACAAAGAGCAAATTACAAAAAAAAAGGATTTTTGCCGAGTGCACGCTTACCAAAAAAACCCGCCTGTTACGCTTTCTGTGTTGGTACACAAAGGACTGAAAGCTAAGCTTGTCAGTTATAAAAGCTTCACTGGTGGCTGGTGCGAGCTTGACTTTGCAATTAAAAGGGTTATAACCATCTGGATAGTACACAAAGCAAAGGAAATGTGTAAACGGTCGTGCAAAATAGACGTTGCTTTTCCCACTTATATATACATGATTTCATTAGTGGCGTTTTGAGGTGGAAGTTTCCATAAACCCGTTTATCACTGTGGTATTTAAACTTACAGATTGTTCACAGGTGCAACATTTAATATATGATCAATATTTATACAGTTAAGGTCAACACGTAATGAAAGTGTAGCTCTGTCTGGTTTGTGTATGTCTTGAAGTCTTTTTGCATCAAGTTGGGTAACAGTGATGCTAACTGTGCATCTGTGGTTTAAGTGGTTCAACTGCATTACTTCAGTATCTTACACAAGCTTATTGAAAGTCTTGTGACCTAAAAGATTTTGTTTAAATCCTTTATCCGAATTGCAATGACACTTTTGGGTTGTTCAAGCTCCCATATCTAATGTATACTAAGTGTTTTTACAGTTAAGGTCAACATTTACATGGAAGGTATGAAATGACACTTCTTATGTCTTGCTACGTTACCAAATTCTGTTATTTAATGGTGACAGTAGCTGTAAACTCAACTTTTTACAGTTGTGTTGCATAAAGAATGAACAAATGAAACTTGCTTTGACATCACCATGCATATCTGGACTGAAGATGTTGAAGGTGGGCAAACTTCACATGCATGTGCAACGCTTGCCTAAGTACCTGTTGGCTGTGCTATTGTCTGTCTTTTATTCAAGGTTAATATTGAGTGGGTACCTACACAGAATGGAGCAATTCAGTACTGGAATTGGAGCCCAACTCACAGTTAAGCTTGTTAGTTCTTCATTGTGGGTTGTGTATCTTTGAGTCTTCTTCCCAAGGAAACAAGTGTTTGTTGGGTGACTTGGTTGTAAATTTAAAATTAGGTAAAAGTTCAATTGCTCTCTCTCTCAGCACAGTGAAGAATTTGGGGCTTGAATAGTCTTACACTTGAGGATATCAAGATAGGATGGCTTACTGTTCAATCCACAGGCCATATATCTCAGCCTCTGAAGAGATGGCGAGATTTGGTCAGCAGATCTAAGCACTGACTACTTCTTCCTGGTTCTGAGTTGTGTACTGTGGCTAAGAGGGCTAACTCAGGGCAGTTAAATTCACGTGCAGCCTAAACACTCATTTGCCAGTATGTGCAACTGTAAAACTATCACTAGTGTGACTTCTGTTCGGGACTGAATTAGGAGAGTAATTTAAAAGGTTCTCTAATAACCTGTGGCTTGAAATTCTCTGTTTTATGTGTCTGTGACCTTGAAGTGTAGAGATAAATGCATTGATTAAAGAACTGTGAACACAGAAAAGAATGTGATTTTTGTTTTCTTTTTCAGGTGATGAAAAAAGCAGACATGATCAACAAAAACATGGTTCACCAGGTCCAGGCAGAGAGGGATGCGTTGGCTCTCAGTAAAAGCCCTTTCATTGTGCACTTGTACTACTCGCTTCAGTCAGCTAATAACATCTATTTAGTGAGTAAATGAATGGCTGTCTATGTATTTTACAATAGCCTTGAAAATGGAATGCAGGACTGTATTTATGTCTGAAAACATGTTTTTATGGTAGTGAATGGATATTCCTTACTTTTACTTCCTTCTTTCTCAGACTGATTGAACAAGTTAAATAGTTTCCCCCGATACCTTTGAGATCCTTCCACCTGTGTCCCCTTTTTTATAAGAGACTCTTCTAATACCTAACTTGTTTTAGGAATATGTAGAAAGTTTAAGGAAAACAGGAGACCATCATGTTTCAGTCATTTGAATTCTGCTTAAAGATACCCTGTGGTTCACTTAAAGGAAATGTGGTTTATTTCTTGCTATGCTCAAAATTCATGGTTATAGTTGGCTTAGATGACAAGAGGGTAACTGAAGGGCAAAAGTGACTGCTAGCCTATGTGGAGTACTCTGGAGTACAGCAGGACTTGAATATGGGTTTATGTAATGTCTCCACATAAAGGTAGTATAGGTTAAGACTGTCTACAAATAGTCTGACTTAGTTTGTCTGGTTTGCTGTAAGCATGCACAGTGAACAGCTAGATGAAATTCTGCGGTGAGTTTGCTATGCACCCCTGTAATGCATTTGGAGTGTAAATGAAGGCTTCTCATCCTGGAATCTAACTCCTGTGTGGAGTAGTTCAGGGTAAAGGAGATGCTAGAATCATTGCATTTTGGAATTGGTGAGATTTCTTGACCAAAACCTTGCAAATGTCATTTTTGTCATTGAAGTGTTCTGAAGCTCTGATGGCTTTTCTTTTATCTTGAATATGACATGGGTCATATTGAATATGATATGTGTGCCTTTGCATCATTGTTTTGAATGTATGTATTTCTTAAACGTTCCTTTTAACAGTTTAACTGCACAGTAGTTCCCACTGTATAGATTTCTGGAAATCTGCACTTCACAATGCTCAGCTCTGACTTTAATATTGTGTATTAACACTTGCAAAATAATATCATTGAGATACCTGTTCTATACAAATCAACGTATCGGTGACCTTTGGCTTCAGGTTTTGAGTGTCATAGAAATGCTTTGGAAGTTATTTTTTATGAGAGAGAAATCTTTCAGAAGTTAATTAAAAAGCTGATTATAATAGTTATTTGAGAGGTGACTACAGAAAGTAAGGTGAAGAAATAATAAATAATGGCCTACTGCAAGAAAGAGCTTCATGTCCTGTGTCAGCTGAAGCTTTAACGATGTCATCCAAGTGAAAAGTATTGTGTGGGAGATAAAATTTGCACAGGGAAGCTTCTATCAGCTTCCACATGTTGATGTCGTATCTTCCTAGGGGTGAAAGCTAGCTTATATTTGACTTAAGTATTTGAAGTGTGTTTTAAAATGTTTGATTTCACTTGAATGGCAGGTGATGGAGTACCTCATTGGTGGTGATGTCAAATCTCTTCTCCACATTTATGGATATTTTGATGAAGAAATGGCTATTAAGTATATTTCCGAAGCAGCGTTGGCTCTAGATTATCTTCATAGGCATGGGATAATCCACAGGTAAAGGCTGCATTTTTTTCTTATAACTAAGTATTTGGTGTTTTGTGCTCTTGGTTTTTCACACATAACCAATCACTGTCTCCTAGTAAAAGCTACCTCAATTGCTAGAGCTTCTGGAAGTTTGTTCTGCATGTGTACACAGCAGCAGTGTCATGAAACAACAATAAATTCTTGTCCCTATATGTTAAGCAGACAAATATACACTGCTTTCCTCTGCTTGAATGCTCTTCCCCCAGTATAGTTATGCTGACTTCTAGGTCCCCTCTCCCTGGGGCTTTTAAATTAAGGAACTCTTTGGATATTGCAAGCATGTGGCTGTAGTACAGAGGGAAGTCTTGGCTGCTTTCAATTGTGCTACAGAACTCACATGGAAACTTCTACTAGAGGTTTGTTTGTCATGTGTAGGAGCTATATGTCACTAAATGCTGTGGTGATAGTACTCTTGAAGAACGCTTTCTGAAACACAATATGCAACTTCTGTGACATGCATGGTGATTTTTACAAGGCCTGGGATGTTGGTACAGTAGAGGTGTTTAACCATTTTGCTGTATTCTTCCAACCAGAATCTTCTCTTGGCTGTTACTGAGAAACAGCTATAATCCATGTTTAGTATTAAGTGTTTAGGGTCAGATAACTTCCTTAATACTGTTTAGTTGTCTTTTTTGCTGACTTCAACTATATTTATGTCTTTAGGGATCTGAAGCCAGACAATATGCTCATTTCTAATCAGGGCCATATAAAGTTGACAGACTTTGGGCTTTCCAGAGTTACTCTGAACAGAGGTAAGAATTGTCTGTATCCTTTTGATGGCACTAGAATGTATTTTTGTATCATGTTCCCATATTCTTGCATGCTTTACATCTCCATAGAGGGCAGCTCTCAACTAAATAAGCTCAAATGTTGCACTAATTTGAATTGGGTAAATACTGATAAAGTGCATGCTAGTAAAGGATCTGCACTATGCATTGCACTTCAGAAGCTTAAGGATTTATTATTTGCGACAAGAGTGTATGAAATATGATCTAGAGCAATTTCTTTTAAGAAATGTAGGTTTCAAAGTTTTCTATTAAGTCACCTAAGAGAAGTCCAAGGGTGAATGACTTAATTTGGGTGCTTAATTCATCTGGCTGTTTCTATCCTTCATTTTTTTTCCTGTTTCCTTGTGTATGTTACTTTCCAACCTGAACTGGGACCTTCCAGACATTAAAGTGAGGAAAAGGGAGGTGATGAGTCCTGAATACAAGATTAGAAATCAGTTCTTTAGCATGTGAACATCATGTTTTGAACTAGCAGAAAATATAGCTGAATACTCAAATTACTGTCTGGCACTGGCAGTTGCCTGCACATATTAAGGTATTAAGCCAGTTCCTGAAGTAGTTTGCACCCTAACCCCTTAGCCATATCAACCAAACTAGTGCTGCCCAGCACCAGTTGAGTTGTTTTGAGGCAGCTGCTGGTGGGTACATACTTTTGTACCAAGGAAGAAACAGTTTGTGGGAATAAATTTATGTCTTTGCTTGGGTTTATATATTTTGCTCAATGTGACCAGCCTTTTTTCCCTCTTGATAAAACTTAACTAAATGTCTGAAATTTTACTTATTTAATAGCAAAAGGAAAACCTGGCCTGTTTTTTTTTCCTGTTTGTAGAGATAAATATGTTAGATATCCTTACTACACCATCAATGTCAAAGCCAAAACAAGACTACTCACGTACTCCTGGGCAACTGCTGTCTCTCATCAGTTCTCTGGGTTTTGTAAGTAATTTTCACTGTCTTTGAAGTACTTAATTCTCTTAGTTTTACTTACTATCCTAAATGTAGTAGTAGGAGTGATAAGGCTATTCTTGCACACTTCTACCATTTGGTAGAAGGACATGATGTTTCCAGCACCTTGAAGTTCTAAAGTGATTACCCTGGACTGTATTTCCAATTGCTGACTGTCCTTTGTGCTTTAAAGATACTGTTAAATGAGCATGACTAAACTCCAATGCAAGTGTAATGAAGAACGTGTGAAGTTACACTCAATCCTAGATCTCTTGTTCAGGCTTCATTGGCTTTTAACGATGCTTCTCCTTGCTTGATAGTATACTCCTGCTGGAATGAAAATGCCAAGGCCCAGTTCAAGTCAGTCATCTGACAGTCTGCATGGATTGGCTTCTCCCTTACCTATGGTACAAAAGGAAAATACCCCTCTTTCAGCTAAATTATTCAAAACATGTGAGTATACTAGACCTAGTAATGCTCTGGCTGTAAGGTTGGGGTCTTTTATGAGTAGCTTGGACACACTTGATAAAAGGTGCTTCCATCAGTGCCTTGCTGTCTACCAGTCTTCCACTACTGAAGATCTATCAATTTTTTTTTCACCTACACTACTTACATATTCTTTTGATTTTCTTTTTTTCAAAAGCACAAGCACTGAATTCAAAATGATGCTTTAAGATTTTACAGAAATAGCATCAGTTTTTGACAAACGCTTGTTGGAAATTGCTTTGTATAGCAATGTGTGCTTTCATTTAAATTGTCTTGTCTTCCTGCTTTCTCCTTTCCAACCTAAAATGAGAAAGAGGGTTAATATGGTGCTAGTGCTAAATTCTTGGCAAGTGTGGAGTATGCAGGAAAGATGATGGGAGAAATTCTGAAAGCCATGCATGACATCATAACTTCCTTCAGTGTGAAAGCTTGACATAATGTGAAAGCAAATACACGTTGCCTGTTCATAGTAACATCTGAATTATTTTTTCCTCTCTCAAGATCTTGACTCTTCTCAATTAACTCCAGTGATGCCAGTGAGAAGTTTAACTCCTACTCTGCTTCAGTCAAGAAAAAGGTTTGGTACGTCCAGTGCCAGTAGTCAGTTGCACACATGTGTGTCCAGTATGGAATCAGAATGCTTCAGCAGCCCCAGGTGGGAGAAAGATGTAGAGGTCAGGACTGTTTCATCTTCCATTATAAATTAAAATTGGCTTATACTTGTATATACACTGTTGAAGATCTCCTCTACTTTCTTCCCCCGGTTATTTCAAGTGAAGAGAAGCCTTCCTACAGGAAAAGGAGCAGGGGTTGTAATCCTTGCTGAGTAGGAGTTTTTTAATCAGACCAGTATTATTTTTTTCTTCAAATACATAGCAGAAAAAGCAAATGCATTTTAGCCTGCAGCAGAGGAGTGAGGAAGGCTTCTACTGAACAGGCCTGGTTTAGCCCTTTTCTTCCCAAAATGGGCAGTGCTGTGACCACTGGCCCTTTGGAATCACAGAATCTTAAGGGTTGGAAGTGACCTCAAAAAAGATCTAGTCCAACCCCTTACCAGGGCAGGAACACCTAGAGTAGGTCACACAGGAACTTGTCCAGGTGGGTTTTGAATGTCTCCAGAGAAGGAGACTCCACAACCCATCTGGGCAGCCTGTTGCAGTGCTCCCTCACCTGAACAGTGAAGAAATTCTTCCTTGTATTTCTCTGGAACCTCTTATGTTCCATCTTATATCCATTGCCCCCTGTCCTATCATTGGCCATCACTGAGAACAGCCTGGCTCCATCCTCCTAACACCCACCTTTTACATATTTGTAAGCATCAATGATGTCACTCCTCGGTCTCCTTGTCCAAGCTCAAGAGCCCCAGCTCCCTCAGCCTTTCATCCTCAGGGAGATGCTTCACACCCTTAATCATCTTTGCTACCCTGCACTGAACTGTCTCAAGCAGAGCTCGAGAGAAGCTGACCTTGTTGCTGTAGTTTAGTAGCTCAACATGCAGCCAAAAGAATTTATTTAAAAGGTGGAAACTGAGCAAAATAATAAATCGCCCTTCAAACTTCTACTAGGTATTAAAAACTGGAAGTTTAAGGTTTATATTGCTGAAGGGTTTTGCATCACTTAACCAAGGACCTGTAATTATAGCTGATGCAAAATACTTTCTAGTATTTGAAACTGTTCCTGAGATGCTATAGAAATACAGACAAAAGAAACTGCTGCTGTGCTATTTAGTCCCTTGCCACAATTTCTATTTAGATCATGCACAAACTTGTTTACAACAGTTTACTCTTTATTTCCTTTTCCCAAGACTTTGTTTTTAATATTGTGCTACCAAAATAGTAGTAATACCAGATTTTCCTTGTGTCATCTCTGATAATATGCCACAGGGTAGTACGATGGAGTTCTTTTGGTTTGAGGGTTCTTGGAAACTGAGAACTTAGGTAGCCTAATTTCTTAATATCAAATCGTAACTAAAACTTCAGTTGCTATATTTCTTCATTTAAAAATACTGCACTTTTCTGTTGTATTCTAGTAACTTTATTTTATGTTCTGAAAGTTAAATTATCCTTAATGGAATTGTGATTTTGTTTTTTACTAAGTCATGTTTGTCACTAGTGGTTATAAGGAGCAAGTAATGCTCGCCAATTTGCAGTTCTTTATGGAAGTGGGAAATAAGGTACTTTAAAGGACACGTTTCTATCATGCTGTAATCCCATTTTTCTTGATACTCAAAAGTTAATGTGCTTATTTGCAGCAAAGTGAAGATGAACTATGTTCTGCAACAGGCAAAACAAATAACAGCGGGTCAACTCTCCTTTCAAATGCAGCATTACTGAATAGCAAAGGCATTAAAACTTTAAAGAAAAAAGAACTGGAGTCTGCCATCTCCCCCATCAGCAGCAATGATTCTGGCAGCAGGCAGAACCTGGGAAGTGAATATTCTGGTCTAACAGATACTCCTGTGACTACGCTGGATGTGAAAGGTGTAGTCAGAAAATGTCTTTCAGAAAATAAGATTTGGGAAGAAAAACTTGTAACTAAGAGAGATGTGGTTAACGAAACAGCAGAAGCTTCCAATCAGCAACAGTCACCTTCAAGGCAAAAGGAGCCTATCGTAGAGGAAGGGTTTTTAGAAAAGCCAGGTGTAAAAAGAAGCTTTGAATTAGTTGACACTAGTCCTTGTCAGGAACTGAACTATGTGAAAAAAAGCACTGCTGAATATAAACGTGGCTGTCAGATCTCAGAATTTCCAGCAAACAACAAGACAGGTTTGACAACAGAAATTCAGTCCTTAATGCTTCGTGATGATGGATCCCTACGTGACACCTGCAAAAGCACAGAGGAAGTGAAGAGTTTTACTGGTAACCAGCAAACAGGAGAAAAATCACTCGCTCCAGTTATAGCCAAAAATCTTTTGTGTTATTTGGATGCAGACTGTGAAAAAGATGATAAAAAGGAGTATATGAACTCAAGCTTTTTGGGCACTGATGATGAAAAACCTTTAGGAATCCTCAGTGCAGATTCTGACTTATCGCTTCCTGAAATGTCTATTGCAGAAGGCCATTTAGAAAAGCAGCTTTTAGACTTGGACAAAAGTGTTAAAGACCTCTCCTTTGAGGAATCAAAACCAGAAGGCACGCTAGTAACATCACCAGAGTCCCATGATGCTTCCCAAAACAGAGAGGAAGTACATGCTGCCCAGGACTGCAAGTCATTCTGTCACAAAAAGGATAATGAGCAAAAACACATGAAAGAAACTCATCTTGACACAGAATTTTCTCCTTCAGAAAAGAGGATGGAAGCATTGAATCTCTTAAAAAAAAATGCTGTTGTTTTTCGAAGTTATAATAGTCCAATTAATATATCCAATGTATCTGAGCCGTGTAGCATGGCTTCCTTGGATATAATGGAACTGTCACCTGCTTGTAGTGGCTCTTACCCAACAGCTATTACTCCATTACAGAAGGGAAGACCATACAGGGTCTACCAGGTATGTAAGGAGACATGTAGAAACTTTGTATGCATTAGACACTAGTGATCTGAAATTATTTCAGTTGTTGATTTTGGGGGAAAATTGAAGTAGTTTGAGGTAGTCTGTCAGAGTGACCAAAACTATAATTTCTGTAAGAGCTTAGCAATAACCATGTGCCCAGCAGCTTGCCTCTGGCTCAGCATGCATTGTCTGTCCCCCTCTGAGAAATCCCTTGCTTTTACAGTGAACCAGTAAAGAAAGCTATTTTCTCTCATCCTGATTTTAGAACAGTGTGGTACTTCCTGTGAGTAATTTCACGTTTCCCCATGTAATGGGAAGTCTTTGATTTATCCTGCATTCCTCCCAAGATGGTCTGCAAAAGCTCCTCAGCTGCTAGTGACTGCTATTGTGCCTGCTGCTTTCCTTTATCTTGGTAAAAGCCATGGTGCAATGTGTACTGTCAACTAACAATTACAAGCCTGTTACAAAGACTGATGGAAACAGTCAGCTGTTTGCAGGGTATGAAGTTTTTTTTGCTTTGACCTTTTAAATCCTTCTGATAGTAAAAATCTTACTGTCCTCAAGTAAATTAGAGCCTGCTTTGAGAAAAGTGGAAGTATCCTTTTCAGCGAGTGTTTTGTTTTGGCATAGCTTTACAAGACTTTCAGCCAGTTACTCAGGTTCCAATTGTAGCATTTAAAGCTTTCTGACAGACTTATCAGTGTGGTGAATGGTATATCAAGGGGGGACATTAGAAATGTTATTTTGGGAGAAAGTGGTTATTTTTCTGAATTGCTAGCTTCTGTTTCATCTGCCTAAAATTTTAATTAACTATGCAATTGAGCTTGCATTCAGCTGAAAGAGACCCAGTAGCATGTACTTCATCTCCTGAGAAACAAATGGCTGATGCCACTATGTGTTTCTGTAACTTTCATTTTAAAAGGATAGCTTTGTCTTACACTTCTGTCTTCTATTTTAGTAGTAGATTCTACAGCCTTTATGGCACAGTGATAATGAATTGATCTCTGCTGCACTAAAGTTGGAAACAATTTTCCAAGCTATATGGGAATTAAGTATATACTGAAAGAATAGGAATCTCTCACTAATTTAGTAGTATTTCCAAGGCATACAGGTAATCTTTCATTGCAGTCAGCCTGTTGGCTATGAGAAATTACTGATATCTCTGCAAACCTGCATCTTGTCTTCAACTAATCATAGAATGGTAGGTTGGAAGGGACCTCTAGAGATATGTCCCATATTATTTTGAGAAGGCTTGTGTAGCTGTGAACAGTCACTAACTGCAGGCATTATCCAGGCCATAGCATGCAAGTTAAACAGTAAAGAGTTCATTTGATATTTTTGAGTACATCTGGTATGCAATATGAGAAAATGCAGGACTGTCCTTTTTTATTTAACAGGTATTTGACATGTATACTTTTCACTTAATATTGAGAACTTTTAATAGCTTGAAGCTAGATTGAAGGCTATTTTGGCATTCTATTTAGTAGGTTATCTTCAGATTTGTATTTGAAAGAGGAGATTGGGACTCTTTTGAGAGATTTACTTGTGGATTTGACACTGGATGAAGAACTTAGGGAAGACTGACTTAGTGCAAGTATCAGTTAACTCTTTATGCTTCAAGGTAGTTGAGCTGAAGAAATGGAAGCACAACACATCTCCTTTTTCAGAGAACAAACGCTCTGTGGCATGTTTTTGACTTGAACTTAAATACCAATTGTTGCAACCATTACTAACCCTGGAGATGAGTTTCTCTAGTAGTGTTGTCTGACACTTTGCAATCTTTGTTCCATCTCTTAAGACACCTGGTCGGGGAGATGCTGGCACACCATATAGGACTCCAAAGAGCGTAAGAAGAGGAGCTGCTCCAGTAGAAGGTGAACGTATCCTAGGGACCCCAGATTACCTGGCACCTGAGTTGCTTTTGACAAAGCCTCATGGTAAGGTGAACAAATCAGAGTCTGTAAATACCTGAAAGGTGACATATTTACGTTGCTAAATGTCTTGAGTTCTAAACCCTTGAAGTAATACAATAGTAAATTATTTTAATATGCCTAGTGCTGAGTTTTGCCAACATGAGTAGTTGTGTTGCTTCATCTGCTTCTTACATTCATTTTTGTCAGAGGACCAGAGGTTTTGGCTGCAGCATAGTTTTGCTTGCTGCTATTCTGATACTTTATGCTATGTTTAGGCAGCCTGAGACTTGTTTGTGGCTTAGGAATCACAATGTGGTTATCCTGAGTGTCCTTAAAGATTCTTCAGGGTGGAAAAGGTGAACTTGGTGAAATCTACTATGAAAGGATTAAGCTTCCAGCTATTGGAGTGCATTCCATGTTTATTGGCATTAGTGTTATGTGCATCCAGACAAGTTATAAAGTTGCATTAAAATCAGGTGTGAAGTTGAGTGACCTCATGAAAAACTCAAGATTTCTAGCCAGGATCTTCCATATAAGTGAAATAGTTGTTGTTTTCAAGATACTATAAGCACATAAAATAGCCCAACTTTGAAGGGCATAAATTTCCTTGTCTCAAATCCTGAGCTCTACTGAGGTTAAAAAAAAAACTGGAATATCTCCCCGCCAGCTTACAAGAACCATTAGCAAAACCCAAATGCAATGTGTCCCTGATACATTTGTTGTATTTATAATTATGTTGTATTTCCATCTTAAAAGTACATTGTTAGTTTGTTGAGCTAATGGTCTAAGGAAAATTGAGATCTTCCTTGAAATTGTGATTACTAATCTGTGGAACTGTAAAATTCTGCTGTATGCAGCCAATATAAATGAACTAAAGCTGCATGAGGAGATGTAACAATTCAACTGTAATGACTAAAATCACTACAAATATGCAGGTACTGTTTTGCACTTCCACTTAGGGCTCCTGGTTATTTGGCAGGCACTACAACTGCATAATAGTTTGGAAATGTCATCAATGCTACTTAGACTATGTGAAAGGTGGTTGCAAGGTGACTTCCATTCAATCAATGAGTGGTTTTGGGACTTCAGTGACAGCTTACAAAGAATCTGGGGTTTGTCAGGTAATATCAAATCTCCCATTACCTTCAGGGAAAGTCAGGGTTTTTGGCTTTGGAACTCAAAATTTTCCCTCACTAAATGTTTCTCTTGGTGTCAACTTGCTTGTTAATGTAGTTGTAATCCTGAACTGCAATCATGTTACAAACCTGTTTTATTCCTAAGTTAGGTTTAAGTGCCATCACTTTTGAGTTGCTACCTTAAAAAAACAGAAGAATGATTTTCTGTTGACATTTGTTACGGGTTTGGCTTTCTGTTTTTCAATAATTGTGATGTTCTTGCTTCGTTGTCTTTTCATATGCAGCGACTCCGATCTCTGGTGAGTTTGTTATATACTGTGTGGAAATGGGGTGTTCAGCCTGACTGAACAGTCAAAGTGTAACTAGATCACAATTTCCAAGAAAACTCTTTTGACTGGACAGTATTTCTGTGTAGAAACTAACATGCATTCCTTGTAAATGTGATTGCTCCCACAAAAGATTTGGGAAAGCTCAGTATTGCTGAGAACAGTAGTGATCAGTCAGCCTGTACTACAGGAGTGAAGTCAGCATTTTTAAAGACATCATGTGCCAGGAAATACACCAGAGATGCTCTTTCTCATTGCTTTCTTCCGCATTGTGCCATCAGTCTCAATTACTTGGTGTATGGCTGAAGAAGGCCCAAAAGCTGGTGTTTCTGGTTTTTGCTTCCAACATTGATAGACATGATTTAGCAGATATGGTAGGAGTTAATCTAACCTTCAGTCAAACTTATGAGTGGGAAAAACTGCTCCTGAAACCTGTGTTACCACATTCTTTAGAGTTACGATCTTATTAGACTTTGACTGATGCTGGAAATATTACAGCTGAACATCCAAGTACCTCTAACAGCAACAGATGTGATCTTACTGCTTTGATATGCTTAGCTTGGTGGGGCACTCTTACTGCTGTTCAAAGTTGCTTGAAGTGCATTAGGTGACTACATGTGTCAGTTTTCAGCATTTCTAAACTTGGTTAATAGTCCTTTTGAAATGGCTCAGAACTTTTTTTCTTAACTTGGAGGTGGTTTAATTTCTTTATATGCCAAAAAAAAAAAAGAAGAAAATTAAACTTATGGTATTAAAACAATGGAAAGAAAGTGCAGCATCTGGTCTTTACACAGTGGAGTGGGTACAGCTTAAGGATGCAGAAAGCTTAGAATGCATGCCATGGTGCCTGGGATTGCTTTGCCTGCTTGTTTTGAAGTGTGTTAACAAGATGGATTTGTCCCTGGAGCCCACTCTGGAACATGGTAAACCAAAATTACTTAATAACAAAGGAGAGACAGCTCAGAACTACACATTGCCCTGACCAGCTTCACTGTGATGGAAACTAACTCCAGCTTCTTGCGTGCTGGCTCATCTCTGCAAGCTGTCTTGAAATTTTGACATAAATACAGACAGATTAAAAGACTCCAAGAATACAAACTATTGAACTTGATTTTAAAAGATCACAGAGGCAAATAGAGGTTACAAAGTGGAGCATTCACCCAGGCAGTTGTTAAAGACAACTTGTTTCTCACCACTATACAATCTCTTGGAGAAGTCAGATCCTGGATTCACTGATAGGAGTTGATAATTAGATTGTTCTTGAGAGCTCTCTTGCTTTTATCAATAAACCCTTGTATTATCTATAATAAATCAAGAAGCAGACTGGCTTTAAAAAGCACTTCAGTATATTTTTCATCTTCTGCATGATGATTAAGTACAATGTACTTTGTCTCTTCCTTCATTTCCAAAAAACACTGCAGGATTGAGACACTTTTAACTTTCTGCAATGGCTAATCTTCCAGTCTTTGTAAATATTGTTAAGCCTTTGTGTTAGTGGAATGACTTGAATTTCTTTGATCAGGTTCAGCCGTAGACTGGTGGGCCCTCGGAGTTTGTCTGTTTGAGTTTCTAACTGGAATTCCACCTTTTAATGATGAAACACCAGCACAAGTCTTCCAAAACATTTTGAAAAGAGGTAATCTGTTTTGGTAATGGGGGGAAAGGATGTTTTTCCAACATTTGTTTTATAACTTGAGTTATTGACTCATCTGCTTTTTTTTTTTTGTCTGTAGATATTCCCTGGCCTGAGGGTGAAGAAAAGCTGTCTGACAATGCCCAAAATGCAATCGATATTCTTCTAACAATTGACAGTACAGAAAGAGCTGGCCTGAAGGGTTAGTGTGAAACATTGCAAGTTCTTCACAACTAATTACAAGTTGCAAAGTGATGATGTCCTTCTTCTGAAACTTAGTCTAAGACTTTAATGTCTGTTAAGGTTCCATGAACACTTAGATGCTTGAATACTTAAGTTGTGAGACTTCTCTGTATTTCTTGAGGGATATCTTTGCCATTTTGAATGAGGAGATTTGGGAGGTGGGATTTCTTAACCAAACTTTTTTGGTTTAATGCTGTTTTGCTGTGGATGTTTAGCTTGACACCTGACATACCAGAGTTGATTCTTACCTAACTCACTAACAGGTGTTTAGGGTTTTCTGACCTAACTGATCTTGGGGACCTTGATTAAAAGCCTACAGTTTGGGAGAGAAGACTCCTACAAAAGTTAATTCTGAGAGGCTTTTTCTTAGGAATCAGCCTGTCTTTACTGAATGTGCAGAGGAACACAGAGTCAGGCAATATATACCCTATGAAGTCTATGTAAGCCTTTTCCTTTTTACAAAGGACTTGAATGTTTGCTCTTGGACCACTGACTATATTTTATGAAGAAACTGATACCATGACAAGTTGAGATTTTTCTAGAAAGAGGAGGAAATCTTACAAGAACTGCCCAAGAAATCACTTAAGAAGGAAATTATTAGGAAAATGCTTACTCATAAGAGAAGCTTGAAACCAGGCCAAATCAAATGAGAGAAAGCACATGGCTATAAATGAAGATTGTGATGTCAACAGGGAATTCTGTAGCTCCTTAATGCCTCCTAAAAAGCATCTAATGTCTGAATTTGAAGGTGATTTAGTTAAGCACCAGTTATTGTCTTGATTCCTGGATATCATGGACTCTTGCTGCCTGTTATGCATAGAAATTTAAACTAGATGACAGAAGTTTCTTGTAATCTGAAGTTCCTGAAAACTCATTCTTTGTTAGGACCTCTAACTGTATCCAATCTCTATCCAATTTATAGGCCTCTGAAGTTGGGAGGAGTAGCTGTCAGGACAGCCTTTAAGTTTTCCTCACTGTCATTGAGTTTCCATCACTGACTGCCATCTTCTCCCCCTCTCCCCAACACTGATGTCCCTCCCCTTCTGTTCCTCCAGCGTGAAGCCCAAGAAATCCCAGTTATGTCACATCCCAGTACTGTGCTTCTATGAGTTCAATCTTTCCAGATACAAGAAGCTTTAAAAGCAACATCTGGCAAAGAACACTGGTATCCAAAGTCTGGGTTTGTTTTTCACTCCCTTCTTCCCAGAAGTGGGCAGGAGCTGGCTGCTGGCTCTTCAACATATTAATGCTTCTCTAGAAAAGAATGAAGTCTGCTCACCTTTGTGGCTGAAGGCAGCTTTCAGTACATGGGAACTTTAGGAGCAGAACTACATACAGTGCTGAGACAGTGGCTCTTTGCAGTGTCCTGTGTGCATGGATTGCTGAAGCTGTTTGAAGGACTTAGACTAATTTTCTGATTTATTGCCCTGTGTCTAAAACTTCAGTATTGTGTTGTATTATTTGATCAGGAATGTAGAAATAACCAGTGTTAATGTCTTGCTGTCTGTCAGCTGAAAGCCTGGGGTATGTGCTTAGAACTGGAATTTGTAGAGAGTGTTCATCCTGGTTGAACTTCCACCTTATAAATGGGCTTTTTTAACCTGTTGTATTTTCTCAGTTGCTTGGGATTTTTATGTTGCAGGTGACTTAAAACCATGGCTAATTAAAAACATGGGTTTGTATCCCACTAGGCTGAAAAGGGCTTTCTTGATCAAAGTAGCAAAATCATCTCCATCAGGGAGTGGCATTTCATACACATCAGATCACCTTCTGGTCAGCACAGGCAGGGAAGGGATGTTTTCCTTGAGTCCGAGTCTGGCAGCTTGGTTGGCACCTTTGGGCTGGGAAAGAGCTGTCTGGTGCTCAGTGGTAGCTTCACCATGAGGGTGGTTTGGCTTCTGTGTGGGTGAAGGCTAAAAAGGACTGTCCAAAGTGGAGGAGGACTGCACCAGGAGCCAGCCAAGAAAGGTAGCCTGGAGTGGAGAAGAAGGGAGTGACTCTCACAGCACAGCTTTGGCTAAACTACAAGCAGACTTTGAAGCGATGCTGAAACCTTCTGTGGTACTTTGTCATGAGAAACACCCCAGGGCACCTCTCATCTGGGATGAGTTCTGCACAGAACAGACTCCCCAGGTAGGGGAGGGCAATGAGTGGACAGGACAAGCCAGAGCCCACCGAGGCTGGGGGTAACCAAATCTTGAGTGTAATTTCCACTCTTATAGATTTCCAAAACAGCAAAACAGAGCAAATCTGCTGACAGCAGTGTGTCAGGGGAGCAAAGTGATGCTGAGGCTTACACAACAGGAAGTTTATAATGCTTCTATCAATTTCTGTTTCAGAACTGAAACATCACCCTCTCTTTCATGATGTGGACTGGGATAATCTACAGAATCAAACGATGCCATTTATCCCTCAGCCAGATGATGAAACTGACACGTCTTACTTTGAAGCTAGGAATAACGCTCAGCACCTAACTGTGTCTGGATTTAGCTTGTAGCATCAAGAGAAGTGAACTTTCTCCACGTCTTTGCACACTTACAGGTTGTCCTATAACACTAGTTTGGCCTTAGCTAAGTTTCCTTGCCAAATTTAGAGTGTGCTTTAAGTTATCAGTCCAGTTTTATTATTGTATCCTCTATTCTAAAGTGGAACTACTGTATAAAACTTAACTGGTGTGAAGTGCCTTCGTGCTGCTTTTATCTCACTGCACCTTACCAAAAAGCCAGAGCATTTTCTTTCTTGGTGCAAATAACACTGTGCAACAATGAGACTTCTTTAATAGCAATGAGTAACTCCACTGAGGAGATGTGAAGTTACTTTGCAGTTAAATGTAATAGGGAAAGGAGGTGAATGCATGCTAATTATATCTAATGACAGCGTGGCTATTGGCTCAGTGTGAGGTCAGCCCTGTTTGGGAGGGGTCTGATCTCTTCATATCCACTGTGCAAAATGGATGGTTTTATTCGAGGTGGAAAATTGAAATCTTAATGCAGCCCTGAAACACCTTATTTCTGTTATCTTACCCCAAGAAGGGTTAAAAGACAGTGTTGTTCAAAAATGAACTGTTAGATGGATGTGGCAGGAGAGACTGACAGCACTTCCACTGTGGTTGCCCTTTGAGACAAAGAGGACGGGGAAAGGATACTCGGGGCAAAGCTGTTGCAGTTGTTGAATTGTAACCACTGATGCCACAGGAGGGGCTGAGCAGCACACACCTTGGCAACTGGCAGAAGTAGAAAGTGCTGGTATGTGTTTGTGCTCACTGATGTCAGATAGTAGGAAACAAAACTCACACCTGAGTGTTACCAACAAGGGAAGTATTCTTCATACTGAAGCTGCTCTATATGAATTACTAGAATGCATTGCAAATGAGCTGACTAGATTTTTACTAGAACTTTTAACAAGTGTGTATTCAGTATTATAAATCCTAATTAGGGGCAATGTATTTAAAGCTGTTTCCACATGCAACACAAACCTTGCATCTGCTGGTTTAGATGTTGATTTGTAGTTAATTATGTTTAAATGTTTTTTTTTTTCTTGCATAGGTATCTTTTCTCTGCTGATTTCAGGTTTTTGTTTCAGGTTTATACTTATTAGCTAAAGGTCACTTGTGCTAGATGGTGGTGCCAGTCAGTAGCTACACAGCAGAAGGCAAGTGCTTGCTAGTGATTTTTTGCCAACTGGCTTTTGAGTCTCATGAACTGATGGTTCTTGCAGGGGGAGTGAGCTGTCCCTTCACTGCCCTGCCTCCTGGAAGACAGAGTTTACTGATGGGATTCTGAGCAGACTGACTGCTAGAGTGACAGCTTCCTGCTGTCTGCTCAGGCAGCTGGGGAAGGGGTGGGAACGCTGGTGAGTGGGGGAAGGAAAATTTCCTACAAGGTCCAAGTGAGCTAATTCTTAACAGCTCAGGACAACTCCCAGCTCTAGGTATGAGAACCTGTAGTGAAACACAGTCGTGGCAAGTTGCAAAACACGCAGTGGCTCTCACTCCCTTTGCTAAGGACCTCAGTTTCAGAGAACTTCAAACTCTTTGAATCTTACTGAAATTAATGTTACATGAAAAAGGTTTAAACAATCCCATACAGGACATTATGGAAGCAGTATCCACAGCAACAATCTCTGACTATGGTGAGGAGGTTTTGAGCATTTTTCCTGTGTATAGGTAGACTATGTAAACTGGAGGAGGAGGAGGAGGAATACCTTCATTTAAGTAATCACTTGTATTTTATGCAATTTATTCTTCCATTCCTTGTCATGTGATTTAAGAAAAATAGTCTTACAAAAGAATCTGAAGTTTCATGCTGAGGAAAATACTCTTACAAAGGGGTTAGGAAATAAAATGAACTGAACACCACAACAGCTCTTTGTCTTCAATACGAGTGGTTACAGCCTGTTCTCATCGTGCAGTACAAGACATTCTCTTCAAGGCAGGAAAACTGAGTTACAGTGGTTGGACATTTTAAAGAAAACCTCTAATCCCTTGAAATAATTCTTAATCAGCTGCAAGGGTCAAGTAAACTTCTAGCTAAGCTTTTTTTTTTTTGACCATTACAATGAACTATACAACCACTTAAAATACTTTTAGATACCCTAATGCTCATGTGTACTGAGCTAGAGATGACAGTACACCAAAACATTCGGCACAAAGACTCTTCTTGCCATACTGCTTTGTTCTTATAAAAACCTCCAACGTCCTCACAAAAACCTTAACTCAAGGCAGTGGTTCCTCTTTTAAAGAGGTGGTTCTTCTACCACAGCCTTGTCATGTTTCTGTATTGCGTTATTTCTGTAGAACAATGAGTAGGCCGAGTGACAAATGGGAATGTTCAATGTCAGCAGTGTTCACCACACTGCCCACAACTGTGAAAGTCTGCACAATTAGCCATGAGGACAGGCCCTGCCCCTCTCCATTCTCCCCTCTCTTCAATCTCTTGCATTTATTCTGATGATGGCAAGCATGGAGTTGAATTTAACAAGCTGACTGTTGGAGGTTGTGGTGTTACTTTTAAGAGGATTTTTGTGTGTACTTTTTGTTAAAGGCAAATCCTAACTTCATTCCTCAACATGGAATTCCTTGTCAACCTTTCATCCCCTTGCCTTTGCCCCACTTGTTGCTTGACTTGAAACACAACAGGCACAAGTACAAAAAGCTATAATGCAGTAGCTGAAGTCAACTACAACTCTTTGTGTAAGCTGGTAAGCTTCTGGGCCCTAGAAGCTGCAGAATACCTCTCACAAGTACTCCAGCTGTCACACATAGTGTTTCATGAAGGCCTAATCTTTGTGTGCATGACCTACACATGAGCTCTGTAGCTTCCAGGTTCTCCTGGGAGAAGTTTATCTGCTATTATCAGGACAGAACCTGTGCTGTAAACCATGGAGGTCAGTAAATGTCACTCTTACATAGACCTAGACTGCCATCAGTGCCACTGCCTTGCTGTTGGGCTCCCTATTCACTATGCAGTGTTTGGAGGCCAAGATACCAAGATGTTGCTGTGTGTTCTTAAAGCTGAGTGGTTCCAGTGTCAGCAGGTTCAGGTTTACCTATGGCTACTCTCAGAACAAAGCTGCCTTATTTTCCTCATGTTCTCAAGTTTCTTTTGCACACCCCTGTGTAAATACCTACAATAAAATGCTGCAGTGTTGCTGTTGCTTGCAGCTGCAGGATTTTTTGCTGTTAAACTGTTAATCTTGGACTTTTGATGTAGGGGTGGATTTTGACACGACACCCTGACTGTTTCCCCCTACACCCCAGCAGCAACAGTGACTGTAAGTAGGTAGAGACCCATTACTTTCTAATGCAGGTGTGTGTGCCCTTCGGTTCCAAACTTGCTAATGCCCTCCTGCCATCTTTATTCCTGTGTGTTCACCATGGCAGGAACACAGAGCCCTCTCCTGGCCTGTAACCCCTGCTGGCAGCCTGCTCCTTGGTGGGGACAGCATGGAGTCACAGAGTAGTGCCTCTATTCCAGCAGCAGCTGCTGAGCTGCCCCAGGGCCAGCACATGAAGGAGACGCAGGCCCTGAGGCCCTGACAGCTGCCCCTCACACACACACAGATGTGGCTGGGGTCTGGTTCCCTCCACTCTACCATTAGTAGGTGGAATGCCTTACTGCTGGTCTCAGGCAGAGCAAGCCTGGGGCTCTTTTGGACATTTGCTTCAAAAGGGCCATTTTGAGCTGGGTGAAGATGATTCCAGTGCATGGCTTTGATGGTTCTATGGATTTGACTGCCCACCCTCCTGAGGACAGCTCCAGCTAGAACAACACACCCCATTATGGAGAGAGCGCTTCTGCCCCTCAGCAGCAGCAGGCTCTGTGCACGGCCCCTGCCTCTGCATTTACTGAACACTGAGAAAGTGGCAAGGTAAGATAAAATACAAAATAAAGAGACTGATTTATTGAAACATAAATAACAAGGGTGGCACAGGCCCACATTTATTTCAGTCAAATACCTTTGAGAATGTCTGTACCATCTCCCAAAGCTCAACATCTACAGATCAGTTGGTTATGAACTAGGGGAGGAGGCAGGCCAAGGTGCTTCCTCCTGGCAGAAGATGTGTTGCTTCAAGAGGCTCTTTCTGTTGGGTTTTTTTCAAAGCTTGAAGATCCTTCATAGATAATAACATCCACTATTCATAAGAACTTAATCACTCCAGGAGCTTTGAGCTACAGGCACAGCGGCTTCAGGTCCCAGCAGACCTTCCCTGCCAACGTTAAGCTTTGTAAAACCTGAGTTTTCAGTACAGCTCATGCCAAAAGTCTGTGGCATGAGAAAGCATCTGAGTGGTACAGCAGGCTAGAGAGGTTCTGATCATTTTATTTAATTTAGCTTTACAATAAGAAAATCAGAAGAGGGGGAAAAGTAAATGAACAAAAAAACCCACAACTAAAAACAAGATGAAAATTGCTCCGGTAAAGCAAACACTAAACTCTGTGATAACTTTCTTTGTACAGTGCAGCTTTTAGGAAAAATGGTTTCCAAGTGAGAAGAGTTTTCAGGAAGGACAAAAATAGGTAAGTTTCCTCAAATCATTTTGTAATATGTGTAATCCAGGTAGAGCAGGAAAGCGCAGCAATAGGTTGAAATTAATGAAGGTTCACGTTTTAAACATGTTATGATGTAATTCTTGATCCTGAATCAATGTCTTAATGCACTGAGATTTGACAGAAAATTTCCTTTTCAAGAACTTCAGACTACTCTGTATTAACCTATTTTAAAAGTGAGTGTAAAGCACGCTTTAATCAAGCAAACTTCACAAGCTTGGAGCCTTGGCTGCGTAGTGGTTAGTAAATATTCTGCAGAGGTGAGAAAGAAAAATCAGCACCAAAATGAGCTGAAATGTTTCATTTTGAAAGGAAGTAGAATAATAAGAGAGAAAGAAATATCAGAACTGATACTCTTTTCGTAACATAACTTGAGGAAAGTCCACAACAGATAAGGGCTAGGCTAAATCCTATTTTAATTTGACATGAACTGACAGGAGAAAACGTGGAGTGCACTGAGCTTTTAAAATCTTACAGCCATACTTACAGAGCAAGCTCTCATTTCAAAGCCCCTCGTGCCTGAACTATGTAGTGCAGCTCAAACAAGCTGTTGTCTCCAAGAATATACAGTTATCAAAGTTAAAAATCTAAGGTGCAGCCTCTCTAGAGGGACCCTTTGTACCACACCATTCCAAACTGGTATGTGGCAGTCCCTCCCTTGGTAATGGCTCTGACTTTCAAAACATGCATCAACTCCCATATCTCCTTTACAATCTTAAAGGAAGAGGGAAGGATTCAGCTTCATTGTGTGACCTGACCTAGGTGGACCTGCTTTAGCAGGGGGCTTGGACTAGATGATGTCTAAAGGTCCCTCCCAACCCTACCACTCTGTGATTTCACATGGAAATTTGCCCCGTGCAGGTTTAGCAGCAAAAATAACCAGTTCCGTTCCTCAGAGCTGTATCTATTGTATTTCCCACTGCACTGATTGCACCTTATTAGTGCTTTCATCTGATCATATGTAACCCCGTGGAAAAGCAGGCAGGGATGTTACAATTGTCAAATGATTTCTATATTAAAGTGACAGTTTTACATGTTCTTTCACTTATTCTTTTACAAAGATATTTTCTTTATCGTCTGACAGCAGCAAGACCAGGAATTAGTGGAGGCCCATCCCCAAACATATTCCAAAGTCACGGTCAGATGGGTTGGAGGATGGAATTATTGAATTTATTTGTAACCTAGGAGCTGTGAATTATTTGAGTTTCAGTAACATTAGTCCTTAAATGCTTAGCTCAAAGGTAGTACAAAATATTACTATCCCAGAAGGAACATCATCCCAGAGTCTGAGGTTCTAGGAGAATGCAGAATTCCTTTGCTTTCCAGGGCAGTCTCTAAGCAAAGTCATGAATTCTCAGTTCAGTTTTCTGTAAGAGGAAGGAAATAAAGTGGTTTGAGATACTTTGACATGTGAGATGATTTTTCATCTGTTGAAACAAACAAGCCAGTTCAGGTGACGTGTGAATCGTTTCCAATCCATTCAAATACAACAATGCTTCAAGATACTGGAAAATTTGCCCTCTTCAGTTACAAAAGAACTTGCAAGTTTACAGAACCAGCACAACTTCCAGCAAGGATTCTGAACTGCAGCTGCAGTTCCTCAGAACAGTCCCTGACCATATCAGCCAGTGGTTTGCTGTCTCCCAGCAGAAGTGGATTTCCTGGGGCTCCAGAAAATGTGCAATCAGGATATTCTGAAACAGTGAGCTAAATCTAAACCACTGTCTGTCCTTGTCAAAAGTCTATTTCTGTGTGGGATCTGGTGCTGGAGCCCTTAGGATCCAGGCTTTTCAAGCTTTCTTCAGTGAAGGCTCTAAGTTCCCTATAAAAGAGGGATGCAGGTGCAGAGGCCCAGAAGCCCTGACCAGCCAGGAGGCCGTGCAGCAGGGTGTGCAGAGCAAGCTGAGGTGCCCCTTCCCAGGGACAGGAGATTAAAACCTTACACGCCTCACAGAGTGGAGGCTGGAACTGGCAAAGCAACAGCAAAGGAGGGCTCTAGTGTTGCAGTTCCATTTTCTCCCCGAGTACTTGATCGACTTCCTACCCCTTGCTAAAGGAGATGGAACTCCAGATGGAGAAGTGATGCAGAAGCAGACAGTCCTTAAATTCTGGTTATAGGCAGATTTCCTCAGAAACAAAGAGAAAAGCTGAAGAACACAGAAATTTCTTTAGTTGTTTCTGTTCTTGAAGTTCATCTCACTTGAATACAATCCATGGATGAATGAATGAAACAAGGACTACCTGGGACTGTGCTGTCTCCATGCCTGAGGCACTGGTATTGCTGTTGGCAGCCTGGGGTACAAATCCTGCTGTCCAGAACTCAAGAAGAATGCTGGTAAATGGCAAAGCGTTGGGAAAGAGCCAGCAGAATCATCCCAGGACTGGAAAACAACTTTAAAATGAGATTTCAGTTGCTCCATCTGTTTTGTTTAAGCAAGAGATGACCTGGTGATAGCAACGATGTACCCATGGAAAACACAGCGAGGGCTCTTTTTCAAGTACATAAAGATCTAGGGAAATCCAATGGGTGAGAGCTGCAGCTAGACAAGCTAAAAATAATGGATCCTTTACTCATTGAAACTCTGAATCCTTAGAACAATAAAGAGAATTGCTGGCAAGGGTGCTTTCCTAAAAACTTGATTTGTGAGAGGACCTGTGGATGGTTCCAGGGTGCTACAGGGGTCAGAAGAAATGACCAAAAAAGGTTTACAAGAACAGCTATGTTTGGAGAGAGAGCATGGTCATTCAGCAGCTACTGGTTAAACAATGCTAAAGTCAAAGGAATCACAGGAGCTTTAATTTAGCAGTGTGGAAAATCAGGAGAACGTAACTACCTAAAAGCCTTAGGAGGGAAATCTCTGGTTTCATCAGACAGTGCTGGTGATGCCATTGCTGCTGGTGGCAGCTCTGAGTCAGAGCAGCTCCCTGCAGGCCTGGAGCTGTTGTGGGCACCCAGTTCCAACACCAAGGGCTGGGCCCAGAGCGGGGTGAACAGGGGGAGAAGTCTAACAGGCAGCCAGCAACTAGCCCTGCATGCCAGGGGCCTGTACTGGGTCTGCTGCTGTTTAACACCCTCACTAACCGTCTGGATGACAGAGCAGAGCACACCCTCAGCAATTCACTGATGACACAGAACTGGGAGGAGTGGCTGGTAAGCCAGAGGGTGATGGGTGATGCTGCCATCCAGAGGGACCACAACAGGATGGAGAAATGTGCTGACAGGGACTTCTTGAAATTCAACAAGTGCAAATGCCAAGTCCTGCCCCTGGGGAGGAACAAACCCAGGGACCAGTGCAGGCTGGAGCCAGCCCAGCTGGGAAGCAGAAAAGGATCCAGAGCTCTTGGTGGACACAGCAATGTGCCCTTGCAGCAAAGAAGGCCAACAGTATTGCAGGCTGCATTATCCCTCCCCCAGGTCGAGGGAGGTGATCCCTCCTCTCTACTCAGCACTGGAGAGGCCACACCTGGAGTGCTGTGTCCAGTTCTGTGTGCAAGAGAGACATGGATGTCCTGGAGAGCCTCATGAAGATGATTAAGGGACTGGAGCATCTCTGCTATGAGGAGAGACGTGCACTGGCACATGTTGCCCAGAGAAGTTATGGAGTCTCCTTCCTTGGACATACTCAGAAGCCATCCGGACACCACCCCAGGCATCTGACCAGATGATGTCCGCAGGTGCCTTCCAACCTCAACCATTCTGTGTTTCTGTGATTTGCTGTATGAAAGAAAACTCTACCATGAAAACTCACACACTAAAACGCCAGTACAATTGAAGGTGATTCTAGTAAGATCTACACATTTGCAGACTCTGCAGACAGAGAGAGAAAAACTAAGCTAACAAAGTGAGGCGTGAGGATGAAGTAAGTAGATGGCAACTAGAGAACGTCCACTTAATCTTCTGATGCTTTACATTGTTGAGAAAAAGAGTAAGATGAGAGTACAATTGTTCTTCACCTGAAGGAAGCTGAAATAGATGTTACAAAAATACCATAGTAAGGTGCTAGTAAATGTTAAATAAGAAACAGGTGACAGATGGGACTCTGCAAAGGTTTTGACAGGAAAGACTCTTCTCATGGCACGAGAGGACTAGGGAGTCTAGAAGCAGCGAAAATGGCTCAAGAGGACCTTGGGAGTAAGAGAGAGACACTTGCAAGCTGTCCAGCCTCACTCACCATGTGTGCTCACTGAAATGATTTATACTACATCACATTTCAAGGATGTAACCTGAAGTGCCACATCTAAAGCATACAGCATATAAAATCAAATTAACCAATATTTTCTTACGCTGACACACTTTCAAGGCAAAGAAAACTATGCATGTCTCTTCCTAGAATTCCCAGCTAATGGAAAGCACTCCTATGAGCTTACAGGACTTCTTTTTGTACATTTGGCTCGAGTTCTTGGGACTGAAATAGGAACTTTCCTGCCATAACCATTCCAAGGGCTCTGCAATCTGCTTTTGCCTGCTGTCTTCAGAGATATGAGTCACTGATAGATACAAAGAAACATTAAGCAAGACATAGAATCATAGAATCATAGAATGGTAGGGTTGGAAGGGATCTTTAGAGATCACCTAGTCCAACCCCCCTGCAGAAGCAGCTCCATCTATATCAGGTGGCATAGCAGGACTTACCGAAGTAATTACTGTCAAGCTGCCCATTTTGATACTGACCTGATCTTTCAGATACACTGTCAAAGCCTTACTGAGAGCACTCTCTCACATTTGTCTTGTGTGTGAAGGCATTTACGTCCTAAGTAACACTACACACTATTGGTTTAAGCAGATGAAATGGAGTGTATGTGGCCCAAGGTGTGCACACCTTTACCTTCGCTTTCTTTGAAGATACACGTGTACCAGCCACTGGGCAACAAACGGCCACACGACAGCAAAAGCTAAAACACTTGGAGAAATGTCAAAGGGCCACCATGATGGTTTCTAAGGAAAACAGAAAACAGTTGTAGTCAGCAATCTATGTGCACAGGTTGAATACCACACGTATTCTTGGCAATATCAAACTACAAAATACTAGTAAGACCATCTCAATTAACTTCTTCAGACATGGGTTATTTTTGATTTCCTAGTCAAGGGAGAACGATACAAAAAGCCCACACTGAGAGCTAGGTAATAAAATATTGCTGTCACCTTGTTTCACCACCCACACTGCTTTTTACAACTAGAAGATACTGTACCTTGTCAGAGGGGGCAGGCTCATCGTTTGACTGTAGCAGTGCAGATTTTGCCTTTAAATACAAACAAAGGCTGGTAAGTATAAAAAAAGAAAACCACAACTACAATTGTGCTTCACAAAATGACAATATAAAGTTTTCTATGTTGTGAAGGCTTTTCAATCCATATTTATAACAGTTTAAGGAACGGAACCACCCACATGCAATCCTCCCTTTCACCACTTAGTTTCCAACTTACCTCTCATGTTCCTGTTACTCTTTATAGCATTTTTATCACATCTCTTGTGCATTAAAAATGGATCAGTGTCACTTACTGGACCTCCTTACAATTTTTCAAGGCCTCCCTTGCCCAACTTGTCACTGCAACTTCCTCATCTCTGGTCCAGTCCCAGCAGTTGCAACCCAGAGTAAAAATCCCAGCAGTTTCATTTCTATGATTACACGTTTCAACACTACACAAAAGCAATAAGCAGCGCTTTCATCTGCTCTGTGCTACAGCTACAGGCATGTCCAACGGCATAAAGGAAAGAGGACACCCTGCTCCAAATCCTCCAGACAATCCAAAAACTGAGAAGTACCAGAAGCTTATAAAGGCTGCTCCCATACCCTGTTGTGGTGCTTCCACAAAAACAAAGCAGTCAGTTTTCTAGGTCTTTCTCAATTTGTGTAAATGCGAAACAGAAGCTTCTGTTTCTCTTCAGGTATGTGTAGCAACAGAGCAGGGATGCTGGGCAAGAATCTTTTACTGTTCATTTATCACTTTGGTGGAATTAAGGAAAATCAGTCTCTATCCAAACATCAGACCTTTGAGCAGTTGTGATGGTGCAAAATAAATCCTTTGCCCAGGTTCCCTTAGATTTGGAGTTTGTGGATTCCACAAGGGATGTGCTTGTACCACACACCAAAATATATCAGCAAGTTAAACAAAACCAAACATTTTTAGGTTGCTGGTTCAACCATATTCACAGCATATTCTGTTCTCCCTAACCTACAGTATTTCCACTGAAATGGAAGGAAAAAGAAACACTACATCACAAACTATCTACACTTGCTTAATACTTCTGTGTATCCTGTGAACATCTTTTGAAATTCCAACCAAACTGCGTTACTTTGCTGGGAAAGAATGTGATGAAGAATCCCTCTTCTGCTAACTGAAAAACAGAATGAGAAGCTCTGCCAGCAAACATTTACCAGTCTGGAAGATTCAAGATAATTTGTCACTTCCTTTGAAAGTGCTTTAAGATCTACTGATGAAGAAATTATCTGGGATCATGTATCACTCACATTTACTATGGAATCTCCACACAATGACTGTGCAATGTGTATCAGTAACTAAGGCTAAGAGCAGTCTGATCAAAAAATCAGTAAGATAATAGACAGTTAATTTCTAGGTCAAAATGCATGGTTTTGCTCACATGTACAAGAGCCCTGAATCATGTTCTTGAGAGCAGGTCCCAGTAAGTGATTTCAAGCTGGCATAAACTACAGGATATAACTGAAATGACTTCTCAGCTTAAGAAAATATTGTTGGAAATTTTAATCTGAAAAAGCATTCAATTAGCCAAGGGCACGTAATCAAAAGTGATCAAAGAACTTCAATGAGTAATACCTGTGATGCTGTAACAGCCTCCAGCATATGCAACCTCTGGAGGACATTCTGCATGTCTTCTTGCAACCGCATCAGCACCACTGCAATCTGTTCATTGAGGCTACCCCGGGGTCCTCGGTCCGATCCCCAGCGCTCTCCGTCTCCTCCGCTACCCATCTGTCCACCTTGTGAGCCATCTCCCAGAGGCTGAAGCCTATGGCCTGTTTTGAAGGAAAAAAAACAGATAGATAAAACCCAACTCCACTGAAAAGGTTTGATTTTAACAGTTCAGTTTTCTCCCTCCCGGACTGAGCGTGGTGCTGCTCATCGTGGCCTATATCCACACAGTTTGAAGGCACTGAGAGGTTACTGCAACATCATCTGAGATGCTGCAGTAATCCTCCAGCCTCAGTGTGACAGTATCACACAAAGTCTTGGAACTGCATAAACATTTAGCAAAAGATTCGTTCACATCCAGTCAAGTTCAGCAGTAAAATCTGCCCTAGCAAAAAGAAATTCAGATCTGTTTTACTATCAAGGGTAGGATTGTTTTCAGTTTGGCACAGTCGCTATCTGGGAAAAAAAACCCCAAACAACACTGGAAGAAAATGATGAGAAAAGATGATTGTTGGAAGCCTACAATACTCCTTTAAATGATATACTGATAGCAGTAGCCTATCCTGTTTCTCCAAACCTCAGTAAAACAACTGAAGAGAGAAGGGGAGATGCTTAAACCACAGTATGTTCTTCACAATAGTTTTCAACATAGATGTTACATTTGGACTTTCTTTCTCATTTGTGCACCCAGTTACATCCAGGTGCCACAGGAAAAGGTTGCACAGACACAAATTACTTCATGTTTTGTTTCTTTCAGTACCAGAAAAATAAATGTCACCCTTGACTTTACAGACCACAGCACTGGAATGTGGTGCTCCTCCTAGGTGACAGCATTAGTAGTATTACAGAATGACAAGGTGCAGAGGTACAGCATAAATTGAACATCTGGACTATTATGTGATTAAGAGTCATAACAGATCAAATCAGAATCCTCAAAGGTGTGGCTTACACTCCAACTGTAGGGAAAACAATGTGTCACTGACACCTTTCTGACGTGCGCCATGGTTTCAAATAACACACCAGAGAGGGATACATGCATATGCTTTTTAAAATAAACCAGTAATTTATAAAGAAACCCATCTCAAGCACAGACAGGTTTTGAAGATTCTCTTTCTAAAGAGACAGGGGCCATCAACAGCAGCTGGAGTTCAAAGTGAGCCAAACGTGAAGGAGCCAGTATGCTTAGTATGAGGCCTCCACAGCACAAGAACGTTCCTGTGATACCAACTGTGAATGAATTAAGTACTCTGAAGACAAAACTGAGTGCTACCCACTGTAATTAGGATTTTGTTATCTATTGTTCTTGTGAAGGACAGAAGCACTGTATAGCACACCAATCTTACTGGACAATGTTGACAAGTGCTCCAATAAATTTTAGCCGTCAGGAGAGTGGGGAACATAAAAGCAGTGTGCACAGTACCTCTCCCTCTTCTCACACTGTAGAAATCTGCTTTTTCACCACCTTTCTTCTCCTTGTGAGGGCCCCCGTTACTGGCTTTGCCATCTTCTCCTCCACACTTGACTTCACCTTGTTCTTGAGCTGCTCCCTCTACCGTGTTTCCAGGTTGGAGACCCACAGAAGTCACGCCAGTGTGCCTTGTAAAATCCGTGTTTTCTAACAGAAGACTGTGATCTACATCCAAGAAATGGGATGAATGCTTTAAAGATCCTTTAGATGATGTGATGATCTCCAAGGGCTACAAATTAACATTAGCAAGTAATTAACTTCTGTTAAATGTGACAGTTAACCAAAAGAAAACAGTTTGCCCAGAAATAAGACTTCTAACAGGAGTTCTTTTCCTGTAGCACGTGCTTACTATTGTCTAAATGTCCTTCTCAGATTGAACAGGCATTTGAGGCAAGTATTCCTAACACAGTGATACCACTTGGAATGACTTTAGACATTTCCAATATATAATAATACTCACTTATCACTAAAACAGAACATTAAGATCTGAAAATGTTTGTTTCTCCCTTGCAAAATTGGCTTTGCTTCCTAGAGAGTGAAGTGGTATCTTAACGTGGATTTGTGAGCCACACTGCCAAAAGTCAAGTGCCATTAGCAACCTTGAGTACACATCGTTTACACTCAGGGCAAAATGGTCACCTCACTTACCACAGAATCCTAATGGTTGGAAGGGACCTCAAAGGATCATCCTGTCCAACCCCCCTGCCAGAGCAGGACCACCTAGAGTAGGTCACACAGGAACTCATCCAAGTGGGTTCTCAATGTCTCCAGAGAAGGAGACTCAGTCTGTTGCTCCCACCAAATAAAAGAAAGGCACAGCATTTGACAGACTTCTCACTCTAAACCGGTGATATTGGAGGAAGATCTTAAAAATGGATGACATTCATGTTGATAAGGTCACAATTACATGTTCTGGAACAGGACTGCCTTAAGGTGGTTCAAGCAACACTTTGCTCAGTGCAACGACAAGCACTTGCACAAGTATATGCTGAAGCAGACTGGGGACCTCAGCTAGTTGAAGAATAACTCCATGCAAAAGACAAAATAACCAAGAGGAGGGGCAAAGACATGGAGACTGCTGCCAAAATCCCATTTGTCAAACAGCAGTTCATAAACCTGCATCATCAGAACTGAAGGACAGTGTTTGCTACACAAAGCTGTATTTAATTGTTTAAATTAAGCTCTTCTACTTTGAACTGATCCATCTGTAGTTCTACTTGTGGATTTTTCACATAGCCCTGAACATTTGGTATTTTGTTCAAAACTAAAACATTTCTCATGCAGGTTGGGAAATTCTGACCAATTATCCCACCCACTTCAATGAAAGACTCTCAGACAAGCTGCAACGATACACAGGTGATTGGGAAATCACCTGGATAAGAGAGCTTGCAGCACTGGTACCAAATTGCCTTTCCCAACACATTTCATTACTGGGTAAAATTTTGATTTGCTAAAAGGAATTCTCTAGATCCTCAGCAAACAGCTAGACAAGAAAATGATGCAATATTAGAGTGCTCACTGGTCTTTCTGATCCCATGCTTCGTTAGTATATTCCTCCCTAGAATCAAGAAACTAGGTCTTTAGCTACAAAGTCTACACTTAAATTGGAGCCCTGAAGGAGGTCCAAGCCAGTGGGTCAGCTAAGGTTACAGTGAATAAAATGAGCAAGAGCACAAATTCAGTCAAAATTAAGCCAACACAGTTGGTGCCCACCTTTTACATGAAAGTCAGGGGTGTATGTTATGGCTCAAGAGAGTACAAAAGAACCTAGAAATCACTGTCATCTCCCATTGCTTTAGACCTAGGCCACTTCCAGGTACTGGCCTATGGGCCATGTGCTCAGGCTTACTCTTTATTTATTCTAAGAAACAAATGCAGGATTCATCAGGCCAGAAAAAGAGGATGCAGAAAGCTTATTATTAGAGGTACCCCTCATGTCTCAGAGATAGCTGGATGCTGGTCCCCATGTATGAGACCCTAAATTTATTTGTGGATACAGCCCTTAATTTCTCAGTACTGTTGTTTTTCACAGTTGATTCTTAATACTGTTGGTTTTCATACTTTTCCCCCTGCTACATTCTCTGAGGGCAAAGATTTCAAGGTGTTTAGATCAGTAGCAACCAAGTTGTAAAAGACTGACAAGAAAAACAGCAAAACCCAATAGCTCAAACAGGAGAAAGGTGTGCATGGGTTACTTCATTCACCTCTGCATGTTCAAGCTCATCTGATAGGTAGGAACCTATCTAAAAATAAGCACAGCAGTTTCACAACACACCTACGAGCATTAAGCCCCTACCTCTTCTAGTCCGAGTTGCTCCATAGAGTCACAATAAACTTCACTGTCTGAATCACTGGTTAAGTGCTGAGTTGCTGAGATCTCTTCTGCGCTCTCTTCATTTGCACCTGTGGAAAGGAGATGCCACATATGCTTTGTAGATGGGAACCAGCTCTGGCAAAGAGTAAAGCAATGAGTTCAAACGTCTAAGGGAGCTTCAGCTCATGCCCCTTTGGTCTATGACTGTCATCCTAAAGTTGGATTCTGAATAAGGTGGTTGTATCGATATAGGAATTATATAAAACTTTTACTAATGGAAAAACTACATCTAGTATTGGCACTTCTGCATTGAACTTGAGCTCATTCATTTCACTCTCCTTCCTAAGCTCAGGATAAAGCAGATTTACCTAAAGTTATGTGTTAGTTTTAAAACGATATACTTACACATTGGTTTCAACAAACTGATATTTATACTATGTTCAGCCTTTGAGAAATGACAAATAAGACACTAGTGATTTTTATTTCACTACAAATTCACTTTCAAAGCATAAGAAAACAACTATTTCTGCAAGTTTGGGCCTCTCTGTCTCTGAGCTCATCTCTCCTTCTGCAGGAGATCCTAAAAGAAAGCATTATTTTAAACTGATATTAAATTTCATTGGGTTTGCAGTGTTCTTGGAGGTATCCACAAGCAGAAGACACCATTGCTAGTCTCTGAATCCCAGGATTAAGCTTTCAAGAGAAAAAAGTCTTTTCCATAAAAGACATATGCAAATGAAAACATGGTCTTGCAAGGACGATACCTTGGTGAGCACTGTCATTAGTTATTTCTAGGCTTGGCTCCATTTTCTTTATTTCTTCCTCTAGGTTCAAGCCATTCAGGGCAGATTTGGACTGGATGCCATTCTGCATATCTGGGATAAAGCTGTCCTTGGAAGAACCATTAGTAACAACACTTTCCAAATCCTTCACAGCTGCTGGTTCTGCTTCCATGTTCTTGTAGTCTGCACAGGAACAAAAACCCCTTGCAAACAGAACACTACACACGTTCAAACATATTTCTTCAAGTAGCTAACTTTCTCATGGCTTGGATGTGCAATGTACCTGCAGAACAATATATAAATGTTCCTGGATTCACATTCCCAGAGATTGTTCTGTTCTTGTAAAAAGTGTAAATATCAAATGGAATTTGCATAAAGAGCAGGTGTTATTTAAGACCTAAGTAGGCAAATCCAAAGTAAGTCTCTAATAATAAAATAACAATAAAATAAACAATCTTCATGTCCTTGGAGGAAAAAAAACCTGTACAGAATTCTAAATGTGCAATTTCATTTGGTTTTCACTTGATGCTGATATTTCTCAAAGCTCTTTATTGACCCCCTTAAATGAATCTCACTGAACCAGAAATTTCCAATTCTACTCTTACAGCCCAATCACAGCTCCTCCAGACAGTACTGGCAACAAATGGTACAGGATACAGGCTTTATCTAAAACCTACTGACAGGGCTTTCTAGCAGAGTCAAAAACGGTATGGCATAGCTCACAAATTTGTAGCAGTTCTGAATCTTATAATCCAGGCTGAGACACTGACATTTTTCACACCTGCAGCCATGTGTATTTGCATCTAGTTTTCCCAAAGCAGCACAGCACTCTTGATCCTTTGGGATTTTCTGTCACTTAGGTGGGTATGAAATAGCTTTGGAAGAGACAATAATCCAAGGGCAGAAAACATACCCTTTCCATTTAGCTGCAGTTCTTTTTCTTCCTCTTCACGAAGCCCTTCTTCTTCTGATTCTGCTCCGCTGTCACTACTTTCAGCTTTCCCATTCACAGCCTTTATCTTTGGGGTGGAATTCATGACATTACTAAGGCCTAATAAAAAAAAATTAAAGAGGAAAAAAAGATGTATTTTAAAAGAATCAAACATAAAACTCTTCCCTCCCTCCAACTATTAGTCACAGTTCTATAAATGTATTTCCATATTAGAAGATGCACCAAATAATGCCAGCTTTATTTCCATAAGCTCCTTCTTAATTGGTTTAATGCTTCTTTTTTGTGGCTCACCACAGAGTGTCTGACTACTGCTGAAGAGATTCTCGTTGATTCTGAGAAAGAGACAGCAGGCCACTTTCACTACCCAGCCTCAGATCAAGACTATGACTGTATTTATGGTATAGCTGCAGCAATAACATTTGATCTAGAACCAACGTGGCCACGTTCTTTTAAGCCCAGAGGTCAGCTTTTGGGCTGAAATGCTTCAAAATTGCTCTCAACTCAGAGGCAAATTTTAAAATATTGAATTATGTGAGCAACAGTGTTGTCACATAAGAAAATAAATAGATTATCCCATGTGTATCTTAGATTAGACAAAGTAACTGCTAAATCCTCGTTTTCTACACCTTTGATCACTCCAAGGATCAATTTACTCTGACTGTACAAAGAACTGCAAGGTAAAGATTATTTAAAAATATGAAGAATTTAAGGTACACTTCTCCCACATCCTGTACAAAAGATACGGTTAAATACATCCTGATAATCACTTAAGCCTCCTATGTTAAGGACAGGGCAATTAAGTACAAAGAGGAGCGAGTTACTGTGAGACACTAGCACAGTTTACATGTTGACTCCAAGCCTGAAGTCTCTGTTTTAATTGCCACCACAGCATCCATTTGCATAATTTCTACTTTCCCTTGTCAGAATCCCGAAAGGTTAACTCTGACATTTAGTTCTAACATTAAACAGCAAAATAATAACCAATCATAGTGGGGTTGCCAAACCAGCTCTGTTACTTCCTTTGCTGCATGGTAATTTAGAGCTAAGGGGTTTGTGCTTTCATCTTGCAATGAAGAGCCTTCCCACATTCCTCTAGTTTCAAAGCTCATCCATAGTTAAACAAACCCAACAAAAACCGAAACCAACTTCTTGTCTAGAAATCATGAATATGATAAATATCCAGCTCACCTTAGTTTTACTGCAAGGTAAGGTTTCTATAGGCACCTTACATCACTGCTTTGTATTGATTTAATCCAACTTTTAACTGAAGATTAAAAAGAAGCTTCTTTATTGTAAAGAACTGGAAAAGCTATTACATTCTTGTAGTGTACAAGACAGACAAGCAACCAGATGAGCATTTGCTCCTCACTGAAGGATGCTTCTTATTTGCAAAGAAATTTGTTTCAGAAGAGAAAAATCCCAACATATTCCCTGTTTCATTCTCATTTGTATGTTTCGTTTATTGTGAAACTCATTTCTCAAGAGGTTTTCCGAGAATCATCAGTGTGAGGAGGACAAGGTAGCAGTTAAGTCCTCACAGCATGAGCATTAAGCACAGACACAGCTCTCTTGGCATGATGAGAAGGCAAGCATGACCTTTCCCTTTGAAACAAAGAGGGGCTGAGGACACAATCATCCATGTGTCCTACCCAGTCGTAGGAGTAAACAGGAAAGACAAGATGAGGTGGAACATTTAGCTGTGAAGGAAAGCACCTTAAACCTGTAAAGCTTCTCACCCTACCAAAGATATTGTACAAAGCCCTCGCTACACCATAAGGGTTTTATTAAGATGTACTTTTGCCTTTTTGAAGGGAAGGTCTTCAAACATTCAAGCATGTTCTCCCTTAATTTTGGTGAGGTCTGGGGTGCACATGTATTTAAATAAAGAGGCTGAACTGGAAGAAAGTATCAGCTGTAACATTTATGGTGTCATGCCATGGGATACCTGAGTCATGCTATGGGATACCTGAAATCCATCAGGATCATATTTCTTCCACAAAGTCACCCTTTTCATCCAGACCATCCAGTACACAGAGTTTTGGCCACTTAAAACCACAAAACCTACTTGTGTACTCTTCCTCCAAGCTCTTACACTGTTATTCTCATCACATCCATCCCCAATTGCTTTGACTACGTGGTAAAACCACAGTTTGCTGCTGTCCTTGTTGTTGCTCCAAAGACCTCCCAAGAAACCAGCAATGATGACTAATATTGGCAGTGATAGGGTTAAAGATTAAACAGAGTCAACTAGTAATGACTTCTAAAGGCCCTGTTGGCAGGTTAAGGGCTACTCCCTGAAGAATGTATCTTCTATCATGAATGATCCAAAATAAGCAAGCTTTTAAAAAACTTACTTGCTTTGTGCTAATCCTACCCACTCCCCTTCATCCCTTTCCTCTGCCTGTTTACCTATTTCAACTGCAGGCAAAATGGTAGGAGCTGTCTCTGTTGCCCTCATTTTGGTACTATACAATCCCTCTTGGTTTATTATTTCCATCTCAATGCCTACAACACTAAGCTGTGAGATTTGTGACAGTTTCCTAGTCGAACTCACACCACTCTGCAGCTGTACAAGGAGTTATATTCTACAGCAAAAGCCTGAATTGGGGATTTTTTCATGCTATATAGTAAGAGCTGTCTAACAGTAACACCATGCAAGCAGAAAGATGTAACAAAAGAAAATGGTGAGACTGAAAGGATGTGAAGAACAGGCACACGGCCTCTCCACAAGCTTTCAGCAGATGTTTATTTTCCTGTGTCAGCTCTAGCAAGAGATTTCCTAAGAGCAATTCTAAATATATATATCTTTAAAAGCAGCACTACAATTCTTCTCAGTGACCTGTGTAACAGGGCCAAGTTCCTCAAAAATATGTATTTGACTCCAACTCCAATATATTTCAAAGTAAATTCTGTTACCCAGACAGGAGTTAAAAGCTTAAATGCCTCTCTGTAGATCTGCCCCAGCTCAAGGGTCATTTTACAAAGAAAATCCAGCTTGGCAGGTTCTTCTCACATGCCTTGTATTTTTGGTTTTCTGAGCAGGCACATCATTCTTACACAAAATGAACATGCACTGATGGGTGGCTCAGCACAGCACAGGACCCTCACTGAATCCCTACAACCTCTTTCATTCTTTGCAAATAGCAGGGATCAAAAACCAGTCCCCAATAGCAGGTGAAACACATGATAGAACATTTAACTAGCTGTGTACACCCTCATCATTTCATAAAAACCATGTGCTTTTATAAGATATCTTCACTTTATTACCTGCTCAATAGCAGCAAAATCTCAACCACTGAAAGATTATTTCCATGACCTACACTTATGTCACCTTATAGAGGGATCTCTGCTCTCTGATGGTTAAGTAGACTCAAACTGTCTACATGCAAGTGTGACAGAAATCTGGACTTTGCTCATCAGGTAACTAGAATTTTTTGTCTTCCCAACACAACCTGACATTTCAGGTTTGGGATTGATGCAAATTGGCTCCCTGCTTCCGTTCCGAGTTGATGCAACCACATTCTGCCATTTCCAATGCACTTCATTACTCAAACCTCCACCTCCTTTTTGAAATCGATGTATCCCAATACTGGCACGAGTTCAGTGCAAGGAGTGATTGCAGTGAGAAAGGAGAAGGGTACACGCAAGCATCTGGGAGCAATAAGTCCTACAGCCAGATGAACAAGAGCTTCTATAGTTTCATTTCTTTCCATTCTTTTTAACATAGCACACTACAAAGAAAATTTCCAGGGGCTCAGCCTGCTCTGTAACATCTGTTCTACAGCACTCAAATGAGCTGCCATCACAAAGATTTTAGCAAGGTCTCTCAAAGAGACAGAAAAATACAAAACACCCTACACTTTGCCACTGTTTCGCACTTAATGCACTTCTAAGTTCTCAAAAAAATACATTCCCTAACCACATAGATTATGGCAGCCAGATCTTTCTCTATAGAGTTTTCCTTTTTTGTTGTTTAATCTTCCCAAGCTTTACAGTAACAGCAAAAAAAGAGCCTCTCCTCCTTTTAGTATACTCCAAAATATTACAGTCTTGTATTCTCAGCATTTTTTTTCTCTGTTCAGGTGCTTTTAAGCTGCTAAAGTGGGTTTCAAACAAATTTCATCAACAATATCCATCCCTTTATTTATCATTTATAAACACCAAGCCAATAGTTTGTGGGTAAGAATGAACACAGACAATAGCAGCTTCTTAGACATTTATATTAACTTGCAAGTGTGGTGTTTAAGATTATTGACCAGTCACCTCAGTCCTTTATGGTTTTCTCTTCAATATCTACAGTTTCTCATTTACATCCATATATTCAGGACCTGTTCCCTTGAATCTTCAGAATAAGGTTAGCAAGTTTTTGGGTTGACTTATGCATCTCCCTCCTCCCTGTCACACCTTCTGTCAGTACAGACACCCTGGCTGGGACTTCCTGACAGAGAGCAGCCCAGGGAAGAACAGCAGCTGCCCCAGAGATATTCCAAGCACTAGCAGGTGTCCCAGGAGGCTACCAGACACCCAGAGCACACATCCCTCAAGCACACACCGCTCAGCTGCATGATGCACGTACAGCAAGACCAGTGGATCCAGGCTTCCTCAGCCTACTGCCAGCACCTGAGCCAACGCTCACAGGTGAGAATCAACACAAAGAATAGATGGTTCTTAGAGTAACTTGCAAGAATAATAAGCTCATTCCAGGATCCAAAGATGTCCCCATGTCTGGTACTACCTCCCTCTGGAAGAATGAGCAGGACTTTCTAAGCCTTCTTCTTTGCGGAGGAGATAAAGCCAACATTTGGAACTTCTACTTTGCATGGCAAGCAGAGAAGAGCAATGCACTTGAGTTTTGTCCCACAAATACAAAACATGAACGTAGTGAACTCAACACCCCATAAGGAAAACCATATTATGCCTGGAAGCAACAGAAAACCATATTGCTGAGTCCCTTACAGTCCAGAAGCTCTATAATATTGTAGCAGGAATCAAGAATTGTTTTGCCCTGGATAAGATAAACAAGACATAACATTAAGATTATATTCTCCTGCCATCTACTCCAAGCCTACCAGCTGAACAACCCTTTGCAATGCCCACACTAAACACAGCCTCCCAGATAACAGATGGCTCTTCCATACATCTTAGAGGCTGCGATTAAAGTAATCTTTTTTTTCTTGCTATAACAGAGTTATACACGAAACACCAGCCCAAGCCCACTGGGCACTGTTCTGAGAGCAATCAAGATATGACTACTGAACTCTGCTTTTCCCAGGCTTCCCAGATTTCTGTCTACTACTTTGTCTTTGTAGAACAGAGCTGCGAGAAACCTGGATCTCAGCTCTCTCAGCAAAAGATTTTAACTACGAGTGAGACCTCTAAATTGTGAGATATTAACATTTTATAGCAAGTAAACATCTGCTTGATTCTCAAAACCTGATGAGTTTTTGTCATTTTCCCTTGAAAAAAGGGGAACAGTTGGCTGATTGGAGGAAAAATACCCAGGTCCAATGACAAATTATGCACAAAAACTGTTACTGTTGACTCATTCCAGCATGAAACAGAACACAGACAGGCTTTTCTTTCCATTGAAGAAAGCTTCTTTTAGCTCCCTCCACTTTGAAATAAACAATTTTTATTCTTATATTTTCACATTTTGATCTCTGCTTCTCACCCTGTGGCGACATATTCTCTGCTGCTCTTATGAGAGAGGAGTTGTTGATACTCTCAAGCTTGCGCTATACTGATGCTCTGCCCTAATTTCTAACACTGTTAACCAGCACTGGCATAAATCCATCAGTTTGAAGTCGAATGACAAAATAGGCTCAGATTGGAATTTAAAAGATTGAAGCAAGTACATATTGCAACAAGAACAAGCCACAGCACGTTGAGACACTGATCCACATCTCACTGAGACTCTCCACTGACTTTGGCACTTGCTGGCCCAGCCCTTAATCCTATAATTCCATCCTGCAGCAAACACAGCAGAGAATGTTTGAGCTGCTTATGAAGGTGAGCTTTTAATAAAAAATGTGTATACTAAGTTTCACACTGGCCTCCCTGAATAGAATCTGTAACCTTGATTAGAGTTGCTAGCTTATCACTGGAAACTAGAAGAGGAGAAAAACTTTAGAGGATGGAATTTTTAAAACCTCTCTCACTCACCCAGCAGCTTCTCCTGCCCCATGCTTGCCTTGCCTTAATGAAACTCCTAGCTGTGGTGCTGCCACCCATTCAACACAGCCTACTAAAGCATAGCAATTTCAGACTAACAGGGATTTTAGCTCCTTCTCCCTTTCTTACAAAGCATTAAGAAAATTCACAATCATCGAGTTCCCTAAAAATCATAGTAAGGAACACGGGAAGAAGGAAATCAGTTTAGCAAGTGTATTTCAAGTCAAACAGAAATGAAGAAGTGAGCTTATGAAGCAAACAGAGGGTGTTTCACAGAAGAAGCCCACACACAAGCAGGAAGAACGGGCCATCAGATGCTTCATTACAAAGCAAAGATGCTGAAAACAAAATGAGAAGCTCTTTGTGAAAATAAAACTATTTGAAAAGAGAAACTGATCACATGCAATGTACATATATTGCATGTTAAGAGTAAGAGAAGTGTTTCTACCTGGAAAGTAGTAGTTAAGAACAGACTCACTTTTTTGAAGTACTAACTACTGCCTTTAAAACAGAAGTGTTTACATATATTTCCTTGTTGTAAAAGCACACAGACCTTGGTGAGTATAACCTTTTAAACCTAGCTTCCATATCCAATGCATGAAGACCCTGACATCCTGGTGAACAGGCACAGGTACCTGTGAGCCAGCCCGGCTGCTGCCCCTCACACCAGGCGCTGCCAAAGCCGTGCCCTGTGTGGGCTTGAGGCCAAACAAGCGACACCACCATCAGCGGCACACGCAGCAACATGAGTTGCCTCGCTTCAACAGAGCTGTGGCTGGTGCAATTCCAACACAGCTGGAAGCCAAGTTTTCAGAAGAGAAACGCTCTTTAGGATGACAAAGTTTAAGAGCGTTTTAATGCTGAAACCTTCCGCAGCCTCTGCGGTGCATTGGCTCGTCATTACTGGAGGCAACATTTAGTCTTCGCAAAGGCTTACGAAGAGTACAACTACTCAGCATGAAGGCAAAGGGTCATCTTTATTTCTTAGGATTTTAAAACATTAAATGTCTTGTCACAAAGCAAAAAGAATACATGGGAAAATTCTACTGAAGAACTTGTGAATAACTTCCAGATAGTTTGCTTGGCTGGCAGCTTGGTGTGAGTCTGTTGCGTAAGGATTTTATTGCTCCTCTTTGGATTTACTCACATTCAGAAAAAAGAAAAACACCAACAAACACTCTCAAGGAAACACTGAGAAGGATGAGTTGTCTCAAACTCTTGACGGTTTCAACTCAGTATCAGATAAGTAGGGTGCCAATTCTAGCCCACCTTCAGTTTCCTCAGGTATAACAAGACAAGAAAGCTTGAATGTCCATTCTGAAAAGTTTAAGTTCACTAAGCAATGGTATTTTGAAGCTTCTTTGTCTTTTTAGCATTGGCTTGGACATCAGATTCCTTGTGCATTTATTAGCAAGTGCAAAAGGTCAAAGGGCTACTCTTGTACAGCATCCAACAGTCCTCCCTCTACTCTTCCAGCAGCTGCAAGCAAGAGTCTTTCTTTAATACTGCCACAGTTACCTACTCTCTTCTGCAGCATTATGATGCTGAAGCTCTGGAAGTGAAACCACTTTCTTCTTTGATGTCTATTATTTTAAGTACCTGAAAATTCTTAAACAATTAGTGATCTTCATACAGATTAAAAGTCTCATGGAAGAATGAAAGGCAAACTCAAAATGGAATGGGCCAGGAGTAAGAGACTCAAAAGAAGAGTATCAGAACATACCAATTGCCTGTCCATGAAAACACACCTTCCACAACAGAAGCTACAAACAGCAGGGGCTTGGGGACAGGTGAGGAAATGGGACTGGAGAAACTAAACACAATCAAAATATAACCATGTATCAATTTTTAGCAGTATGGCCACCTGTGCCTACATCAAACACAGGCTTAGGCAAACTAATTCTATTTTTTAGCGTGTTATCTGAAGACTGAAGGCACTCATGCTTCCACACCTCTGTGAAACATTTTGAGACCTGTACTGTAAACAATTATTTCCAGCTTCACTTTTAATTGGGGAAGGATTAAGAACAATGAAGAAAGGCTTTCAATGTCTTAAATGCAATGATAAATTTATAACATGCAACAGACTGTGTGAAAATTCTGTCTTAATTCATTGTGGCATAATTAGATATTGCAGCTTTAAACCTCCTGAATGGTGCCATATCAACTACATTTCTGTCAGTGTTGCAATAAAGATGAAGTTCGCTATTTTGTTTTACTGACACTACCTCTTTCCAAAACAAAAAGTATCCTAAATTTGTTATTGAAACAGGTATAGTTTCACTTCACAATTCCCTGTTTGCCTAGGCAAGTCACTTCTTAAAGATGTGGCTTTTGGCACTGTGCCACAGACACCAAGTCCAAGTAAATCCTTATTAAACAAGATCACTGACCTGTATTTACTGATACTCTTACAATCTCGCCCATCAATCCAGCTGTTAGGCAAGCTCGTTAAATCCCAAACATGAAGATGAGGCATGGACAATTTTAGTTGAGGCAAGAGTCATATAGCTTTCAAAATGCCCATTGAAAAAAAAAACCAACTTCTAACACTACTTCTACCTCATAAATAATGAAAAACTATTTCTGTTGGAGATGTGATACTAAAACAAAAAATGAAACCTACGTTCCTTTAAAGTGAAGGAAAAAAAGCCACACACAAAAGGCAACTTAACCATCTGATTCCTACTACTGAAACATATCAAACCAATTAATTCGTGCAATGGTTTGTTGTTTAAAAACTGTTTCAAGAATTGAACTGTAATTTGAAGCCAGGTTTAAACAACTCTATTACAACCTTATGAACATGTTACTTGTAACATGGTAACAAAACATCTTCACAATGCTATTGCTAAATAAAAATCACCACACCGATTTTTATGTAGCTATGAGACACCACTAGGTTTGCCACTTGACAGAGATTTTAAATGTTTAGATATTCCTTTCACGAACTTGAGCCTCAGAAAACTGAACTTGAAAGTTTCACAAACTCACCTTAGATTCTGTATTTGTTTGAGAAACCATGATTAAAAAAGCATGGACTTTGATTGTGGATTTATTTTTTCAGATCAGATGACACAGCTGGATTACAAACTCTGCATGCAGTTTGCTAATCCGTAACTGTGTCAGGATGTAGCAGAACACATTCTAAAGAGTTGTTTCCTTTATTAATGGAAAGGCAGAAACTAAATTTGGTTAGTTGAGTTGTTTGTTTTAAATACTCTCCTTTTTTTTCAGGAAGCAGTTTCCTTCAGCAGCTCAGAAAGACAAGGACCAAAAATGCAGCTTCCAAACCTTGTTTTGTATCTTAAATGATAAAATAAAACAGCCTAAGGAGGTGGCAAGCCCAGAAGTCATAAATGTTGGCAGGACGTTACTAGAGCACCAAAACAATGGAAAACATTGACTTACACATAATTTGTTATTCCTACCTTCCAAATACTTAGAGACTTTCTCCATTTGAACTGCCATATGGTAAAGAGAATGAATAGAAAGATGCAATGTTTAGCTTTCAAATCATTGATAGAAACCAAGCCCCAAAAAATCTGCAGTTGTGATTATTAGTAGTACAAAGGAAGTTATTTGTCCGAACCTGAGGTTAGGTCAGATCCTCTGTTCTTTTTCTCTTCTACTATTTCATAGAACGGGCCTATTACTTGTAGCAGTTCTTCAACTTTGTCCGTCATTGGCATACTCTCAAGAATCTGCACAAGTCCAAAATATGAAGCATCTTATGAAACAGCATTTCAATGATTCATTCATTTAAACTGATGGTCACTGTAAAACCCAGCAACTTTGTACTAAGTCACTTGACAAGTTACTATGATTATTTATTAAGTGAAAATAATGGAAACCTAACTTGCCAAACAAAAGTCTTAACCAGCTGTATTGACTTCTTTTTAGGTGAAGGGAACGTGGGAGAACTAATGTATTTGCCACCACTAAAGGCTGCCTCAGCACAGTATTATTGAAATAATGGATTCCAAGGTCTACTAGCTCCAAACTAAACCAACTCAAACTTCAACAGGCTGCTGTTATCTGATAATATTAATTTTCTCCATGGGAAGACTTGTCTATAAAATAAAACTGAAGGACTCTTTTTCTTGGAAGATTCTTCATGCTTGTCAAACCCTGCCGTCTTCAACAGAATGTAGGGAGCAGATCAAAAGTGTGCTACTCAGTCCATCTAAACCCAAACAACAAAATGGACAGAAGACAGCAAAGCTGGGGCATTGCAAAGACACACTTAGTAGAGCAAATAGAACCAAATTCTGCTTTTGAAGTCATTAGAGCTCATTCTTCAATAAAAATTTGAATTTCATTTCAAATGACAAAACCAATACCTTTGATCATCTGACAGAAATGCAAAAGTCTCCAATGTAAAACACATCCAACAGGAGAGTCAGTAATTGAATTTTATTTTAAAACTATACAAATATTATTGTCTGATTGTAGGTCAAGTCCTTTCAGCCAAGCTTTTCACTGACAGATTTGTTCCTCTTTCATCCTCTATTTTTTTCTTTTTTTAAAAAAGGGCAATAGCTCCAGGAAAAGACACAGGTAGAAGCAAACTAACAGCTAAGCAGTAAGCCTCCTCCTCCAGAAGAACACCAAGAAAGCAACAGATGGAGGTACAAGTTGCCACAGAACATGCTGCTCAAAAGCACCAAGCACGTCACCAAGTAGTGGAAGCAAAAAGCACAGCATTATTTCCTAAAGCAGGAGCTCCAGTCGCTTGCAAACCAATGAAGGATACCCAGAGTCAACAACCCTATCAAAGCGCAGTTTCACTGACACTACTCAGTGTCTCTAATTTCGTATGTTAGAGATAAATTCTCACTGCTCTGACAGAGCTGCACATAAAACAGACACAAGGCAGTTTTGTGATCCTTTAAAAATTTCTTTTTAACTTGAATAGCATCAGGAGAAACAAGAAATCTATTCCGGAATAACATCTGTATTTGCCGTGTAGTTAGTTGTATCATCTGCCTACGTTTCATACATGCACTTCTAGGATATCTGCACATAGCTGCCTTTCATCTGTTCTAGACAGACTTCAGTATAGTCTCTGCAGCTTGAAGCAACTCTTAGGTCCCACTGCACAGTTTCTATCCATCCAAGTAAAAGGTTCATAACACCTCACTTGTAAACAGGCAAGAAAATAGCAAATGCTTCCATAGACCAAATCAACTGCTTATTTATGTAGCCACTAGACATAATAGGCAATCTTAAAACTTGAAAGTGCAAAGCAAGTTATTATGTATCACGAATTACTGTTCTCTTTGGATGTCAGACAATTCACATATGAAGACCTGTTTTAAACTAGAAATGCCATATAGTGTTAACACTTCTTTATGCTAAGGCATCACTCATTTCTAATATAAAACTAAATCATATATTTTAAGTGTAAACAGTTTAAACAATACTGCAATATCAAACTTCAGAAATGCTACTTTGAAGACAAATTAACCTTAAAGAAAATGCACCTGAGCTCAGATTCATCTTAGCTAAGACTGAGACCTGTTTTGTCACCAGCACCTCAAAAATCTCATCCAGACACATTCCTCAACAGCTGTTATTTTCAAGGCTACCACATGAAGGAAACAAAAACCCCACCAAACAAACTTAAACCATAGGTATCTTGTGGTAGAGTCATCTGAAGCATGTATAGCCCAAATTCAAAATGTAATGCCAGGCACGTGCTCCAGGGGCAAGGGGAAGAATCTGGCAATCTCACACACCCTTAAACACAGCCTTGGGACAGCAGCATACAAGCTGGGGTTTGCCCCCTCAGACACAGATACCTATGCAGCAACAGCAGAATGCCCCCAGTAACACCATGAGGATTAGTGCAGTATGTGCTGACAAAACAGCCCGGTGGAGGCATTTGAAATGTGCTTCCATTGATGTTTCAAGTAGAGTCACTTGGGTTGGAAAAGCTGAAGCTGGTATTTCAAATGTGAAAGCTGGAACAGCATCAAAGCAGGGTAAACAAATTCCCCAGTTCCAAAGCTGAGCAAGGCAAGAAGTCATTTGCTCTCCATTCTATACATGTAATCAGTAGAGAGGCAGAATGTTTTTGCTTCATTGGGGTCAAGTAAGTAGACTTCCTCACAGGAGGCTTACTAGGGGTTTTTTTTAGAACAAACATTGCAATTTCACTTGGTTTGGTCAGGACACTAAAACTAATTATTGCACTGAAACAAAATAAGGTACTCCACTGAAGTATTAACACTTTTTGAGTCAGATTTGAAATGAAGCACTAAACCTTACAGCATGCATTCAAAAGGAATTAATAACATTTCATGGTATTTTTGAGCAAATGAATAAATATCTGGCCTCCTGTATTTTCTGGAGTATTTTTCATTTTAAAATGAAAGCTCCAGAATTCCAGGAACTAAATTACCAAAATTACAGACAGGGAAAAGAACAGTACTCAGACTCCCAACTCCTTGCCTAGTAATAGTTTTTGCTGCATCAATCATTAAACATGTTAAGAGTTCAATGTCATGATAGCAGCCTAGTGGAAACACAAGTCTATTGCAGTAGAACTTGATTTTCTTTCCTTGATTTTCCTTTCCTCATTATAATAGTAGATTACAATCTACAATTACCTTTACCCAGACAAACACTAAATAGTCTTTAAACTAGAAAGGCCACCTAGAAGGGTTGCAGCGAAAAGACTGCAGTGAAAAGGGTTGGTTCATAAAAGACAAGAAACTTTCATTCTGACTGTTTACTTTAGTTAATGATGCAATTCTTGCTCAACATATTAACTGTGACTGTTTACAAGTTACACATCTATTAAAGAACAGACATACCCAATTACTCAATTCTAACTGTTTGACTGGGGCTATAAAATACAAGGATTATTTCAATTGCAAGTACAGAAAATTTAGGTGGTCAAGTTACTGAAAAATTGAAGACAATCAAAGTTCACATATTTGATTAAAGTCATGTCTCCAGTTGTGAGAGAGCTGGGTCTTTTTGCTTACCAAGATAAGGTTCTCTCAGCTCTGAGAGCTGAGATAGTTCTCAGTAAATCTGTTTTTATTGTACTTTATGCTCGACTGGTTTTCCCTCTGTCTACCATGATTTCAATACTTCACTATCTTTAGCTTTGTCATCTATACTTCATATCAGCTAAAATCCTCATGTTTCTCTGAAAACACCATGAATTCTATAGGTTTGGAAGGAACTGCATAATTTTCTTCTCCCTAAGGGTCAAACAGCACAGTACTGAACTGTAACAATTTGGATAGGGAATAACTCATTTGGAGCTTTAACAGTAGTAGTCAGCAAGAACCTCTTCATATTCTCTCACTGATTGCTTGAATATTTGTTCTAGAAGATCCCTGCCACTCATTAGTAAACTTACCTTTTTCATTTCTTCAACATAGGCTATCATGGCCTCTTCTTTAGACATATCTCCCAAGGCACTCCAGGCATCCCTAGGAAAGAAAGTTGCATACATCTTCAGTATCTTCGAGGCTCACTGGATTTTTTCAGCCTGCCCGTAAGTAGGTCAGTTATGTAATGCCCAAAGTTTCTCTGATACAAATAAAATGCAACAACAATTCACAAGAAAACAATAAAATAACTGCTGATAAAATTTACAGAGAGCACAGTGATTAGGAGAGTGACAGCTACTTAAAAGAATAGACTGACATGATTAAAAAAGTTGTGCATTGTTCCAAGTCTAAATACACAATGTGCTAGGATGATCTCATAGTGGTACATCAACAAAGAAGCAACAAACTGAACAGCCTGGGGACTGATGAGTTCCGCACTGAGCCACTACATTCTTTTACCTGGTAAGTTCTTAACAATGCCAGATAAGAGACACATAGGTCGATTTTTCTTTTTAGGATGCTCTACTGCAGAAAAAAGAGCAGGCACAGACTTCAGGCAGCACTTAAAAATAACTGTCAGCAACTTGGCTACACAAAAAGTCTGTCCCTTCTGAGTTCAGCGACTGTGGAAACACACATCAGTCCAGTAGGCAGAGTTTAACCATCGCTTCCACTTACCACAGCATCTACTTATGACCTTAAAAAAAAAAGAGAAGTCCCTCTCTCCAACTCTGCAAGACAGAAAACTCCAATAGAGTTTATTAACATTGCACAAGGAATCTGTCAGAACACAGACTGGAATAAAACATTTCCTTACTCAGTCTTGCACTTGATTTGACACTGTCCCTTCCTCTTGCCAGAGTATTTGTCCCAGTTACAGCAAAACTCCAAGGTTGGTGGCTCACATTTCAGCTACAACCAACCAGGCAGGTGGAAGCTTACTGTCCTAGTCCTCTGCAAATATAACCCCCTTCACCCCAACTTGGAGAGGGAAAGAAAGGAAAAAAAGAAGTCAAAGGAATAATTTCACAGATTCCAAGACAACCGTGACCATAAAGGCAGCAGTAACATTTGTTCTTCAGAACAAACCAAAATACAATAAGCAAAGCATTCACCTTGATTTTCAATCAATTTGGTGAATCAGAAGTCACAGCAAAAGGAAAATACAGACAGTGGGAAGCCCTGTCCCCAAGCAGACAAAAGAGAAAGACACATGAACTAGATCTCCCCCCCAACAGCTTTATCCCATCTACAAGACGGGATAAACACTGCAGAGGTACCATAATGGTGCTTATCCAGGAAAAACATGCCCACCTGCAGAACCAAGAGAATGTTTTCACCTGCCACTCTGAGAAGTTGTCTAAGCTAACAAAATTGGAACACAAGACAGAAAAAGAATTCAAGCATCAAAGGTTGGGAATATTCTTTTTCCTGAGATAAATAAACTCACTAAACTCTTTTTCCAAGTGCCACTCTTCCAAATATCTCCATTCTAAGCATTAAAAAACAAAAACACCAAACCAAAATCCAAGCCAAGAAACAAAAAAGCAACTAATGAAAAGTTACCATTTGTATCTACCAATGGGATCCCAAAATCCAGGTCGTGGAATGTTACAGGGTCCTTGGGTTGCTTGCTTATAAAAGCTATAGAACTTGAGCATCATTTCATTCGTTGGCTGGAATGAACCTAGTAAAAGCATTTTAAATTAATTACAATTAGATTGAATTCACAGAATATTAACACATATTTTACAAGCTTAGCATATCTGTGAGAAAATCAGGCTGTTTGTTGTAGCCTGATTCACAGCAGTACAATCTAAGTCAACAGAGAACATCTTCATCTACCATGAACCAGCACCACTGAATAATATTTACTTTACAAACAGCAAGTTTCAGACGGAGTTTAAGGGATTATAACTTTTACCACACCTAAAAGTCAGACTGCACAACTAGGCTTAAAAAAAAAAAGGCAGCAATAAGAGTAATAAGCAACTGTCATTTCACACAGTTTAAATGGACAGCTTTAGCTCCCAGTAAACGGTGTATCTTGCAAGTCACTTTACTGTTACAAAGAGTAACTTACTGAAACACTTGAAGACTTAAAAAAAAACCAAACAAATGGAACAACAAACACAAACACAAAACACAGCCTTCCCCAATGTTTTTGTTTACTTTGGGCATTTGACAGCACTTTCAGTAACAGTTTCACTGTTACCTCCTGCTTTTGTTTTCTCTTCAAATTCCTTTGTGAATCGCACTTTCGTAGAGGCAGAAAATGTAAACACAAAATTGTAACAGCTGGCAGGGGAGATTCATAACCAATCCATTGAATAAAACACTTCGAGGTTCGGTTCTAGTCGTTTCAAGTTTACAGTGACCTTTACCTTACTGCCTCGACAAACCCAGTTTAACTTACACCAGAATGATGTATATAAAAAAATCAAGCGTTTATTTAAATTACTCATTAAAAGACATATTCTGCTTTTGTTTTTGCTTTTCCATTCTGTTAACCGTTTCAGCAGGGACAACGCAGGATCACAGCTCTGAAGCCGCCAGCCCGGGACGTCAGGGAGGCAGAGGGCCGTCCCCGGCTGACAGAGCCCCCGCTCCAGGCTCCTGACCGGGCAACTCCTGCGCTGCCCCAACCGGCGTTTCTTCACGAGAGGCGGCGGCTGCGTTAAGGCCGAGGTTTCGCAGCGCTTCTTCAGCCGTCGTTCGCCGAGGGGCGGCCGGCCTGGGGCGGGCGAGGGAAGGAGGCAGAGAGCCGCGGCCGCCGCCCGGGGGACCGCTGGCCCTGGGGGACGCGGCACACGGGCCTCGCCCGGCAGCGCCCTCCGCGCCCTGCCCGCGCCGCAGCTCCCCGCCCCGCGGCCAGGCCCCGCGCCGACGCCACGGCCTTTCCCCCCCGCAGCCGCGCTTACCGTTTTTGGGCAGGCTCTGGATCACCTTGACGGCCGCCTCAAACCTGGTGGCGTGCACGGAGCCGCTGTCCGCCATGTCCCCGTCGTCTCGCTGCTCGGGGCGCGTCCGGCAGCTCGGGCTCGGCTCAGCGCAGTTTCCCTGCTCGCCGCGCCCGCAACGCGCCGCACGGGAAAGGGGCTGAGGCGCCGCGCCTCACGCGGCCACCCCCGGCGGCAGCGGGGCGGAGTGCCCGGCCCCTACCGACCCCCCCCCCCTCCGCCCTGGCCTCAGGCGCCCATGGCGTGTCTCCCTCCGCGGCGCCCTTCCCCTGCCCTGGGCCCGCCGCGAGGCACGCCGGGAAGTGTAGTCCGTACCCCCCGGAGCTGTGCCCGTGGCCCGTCTGTCCCTCAGCGCCCGTTGCCGCAGGGCTGCGCTCAGGCGGCCCGTTGGACCCGTTGGCCAGGCTGAGGTCGAGGAGAAGCCGCGGGGCCGGCCTTGTCCCCACAGGGCTCACGGAGTGATGGCGGGTGCGGTCGTGGCGCCCGAGAGGCCGCTGTAGTGGCAGACTGCGAGCAGTGTCACCCGTGGGGACAGAGGAAACCTACCTTTCTTTCTTTCTTTCTTTCTTTCTTTCTTTCTTTCTTTCTTTCTTTCTTTCTTTCTTTCTTTCTTTCTTTCTTTCTTTCTTTCTTTCT